>VYZW01010346.1:150002-167626 GCA_013401315.1 Balaeniceps rex
GGCCCCGGGCAGCGCGGGGGGGCAGTGGCACCTGCTGGCCGCGGCGCCTCACTGCACCCACCGCCCGCCGGCCCCCGGCGCTGAGCGCCAGCCTTGCCCCACCGCAGGGCTGGGCAGCCCCCCGGGGGGGTCAGGAGGAGCCCCAGCACCCCGCTCCGCGGGCAGGGAAACGCTCCTGGCGAGGGGCCCCAGGGGGGGAAGCAGCCCCCACGAAGGGAAGGATGGGGCAGAGCAACCAGGGATGGGGCCAGCCCCCCCGGCTGGCTCAGCCCCGGCTGCACAGGCCCCTCCTGCTTCGCAGCACCCACGAGGGCTCCCATCCCACAGCACCAGACCCAGCGGACTTCCCCTCCTGGGCCCCCCTCGTTTCCTCCCCCGTGCTCCCCGCTAGCTCTGCTCAGCCCCACGGGCAGGAGGAAAGGAGGCGGGCAGCAGGCCCATGTGCCCCATCCACCCCATCACCCACCTGCGCAGCTGCAACAGCAACGCGGGACCTTTTTAATAGCAAAAGAGCAATAGTGACGTACCTGGTAGCCCGCCCGGCCCCCGAAGCTGCCAGCTCTCAGCACGTACAGATTACTCACCCGTACAGCGCACGGCCTCCAGCCCTGATCCTCTCGTTCACGGTCTCTTTTGCCTCATTTTCAGATGGCTCTAATGATGCTCACTTGGTGCTCCAGATTCAGGCAGCTCTCAATTAATCACAGTGCTGAATGCTCGGGCCAATGAACGTATTTCCTCTGCGAGATGGAGGAAGCCCTGTCATCTTTGTCCCTGCGCCACACGCCGTGTTATAAGCCAGGCCCAGGAGCGATGACGCCTGGGAGAGAGGGAGCAGGAGTGGGAGAGACGGGGTCTGGGAGCCAGAGAGCACAGCCTCTGGGGCTGGCACGGGGCCGAGTAAGGGAAAAGGAGGGGGAATCCTCCTGTTTGAGCAAGGGAGTGCAGGACCCACTGCACTGGTTTGCCTGGGAAAAGGGCAATCTGCAGGGAGTGACTTAAAACCTGTAAATTGAACCCAAGGTGACTGACATGCATGCACAAAAGATCTCTGTCTGAGAGTGCATGTATAACCACTGACTTCACTGGAAGGGCCAAGTGGAGACACAAAGGATGAAGGGACTCACCTAAGTCTATGGCAAGGCCAGGCAGGAGGTTCAGGAGATGCTGGGCATTGTGAACACCTCCTGCCTTCTGCTCATTGCAGGGGACCCATGTGCTCTGCAGGAGGACGCGCAGCTCTTCCCAGCAGTGGGTCTTCCTCTCCCTCAGATGTGGGATCTGCAGGGGCTTAAGATCACGCCTGGCAGAGGCCTCCTTGGTCACTGCTTGGATGGAAGGGCCTGGAGAGAGGGAGGGTGCAGGCCATGCCCTGCCTGACGTGGATAACCCCTTCTCAGACCAGTTTGACCTCAGCTGTAAGAGCTCACCTGCACTAAGGCCATCACGGGCTGTCTGAGATGCTTTGCTTCAGACCTGGGCTGGTGCCTTTCTGGAAACACGCTGCATGCCCCCATGCTCTCTGCAAAGCCAAGCTGCATTTAGAGAGCAGATTTCAATAATAAAACATGACCGGCTGCCTTGATTTTCTGTCTCCTTTTGTGGCTGGACACCCTCAGTCCGCCTGAAGCTAAACCCAGCCAACAACATCGCTCCCGAGCCACCGCATCACAAAAGCAGAGCTTTGATCAGGGCTCTTTGCTGGGACAAAGAGCTCAAGAGGTGCACACGAGGCCAAAAGCCTGAAGAAAAGCGTTTGTTCCAGAAACCACTGCAAAGAGAGCTCTCTGCAAGCGGGGGACAGCTGCGATGGCATTGTATTCATCTTGGAGAGAGAGAAAACCTGCCCTATCAAAGGCGCTTTCCTTGCACTGCCACCATTGTTGTGCGTGTGACATCTCTCTGATTTTATTGGCACCAGCAGCACTCAGCGCTGTCTGCAAAGCGACTCGATAACTCCAAGTGTCTCCTTTATTTTCTCTGCAGGTCATCTCGTGGCTCTGCCCGATTCTTGAGATGAAAGGTGGTCAGAAACTGCTGGGGCTGGCAAGGACCCTTAAGATCTCACACGACGACCCATGGCGCACGCTGTCCTACAAGACAGCCGTCTTTACGAGTCTGTACCATGCTTGATGATAATTTGTAATATTCATAAAGCCTCAACTCCCAGAGTCCTGGGATTAGGCAAGAAACTTGAATTTGTAGCCTCTGGAAGACTGTAGAGAAAAGCTTCAGGGGGAAAAAAACAGCTAGTAAATAAAATTTTTATATCAATCCCCTGGCATTTGCATCCAGATGCTCAATTTTTGAATGCGTGCTGCTGACGGCATTGATACGAGTTAAAAGGACCCTGCAGTTCGAACTCAGTCAACAAGTGCGTGATGAGACAGCCCAGAAAACAGCCTGTTCTCCGGCGGCATCGCGCTCCAAAGAGCCGCAGGAGCCTGCCCTTTCCCCGGGAAAGCAGCCTGCTTTCTCAGCAGAGCCCCGCGAAGAGCCAGGCTCGCCAGGCGAGGGGGGCAGCCTGGGTGTGCACTAATGAGCGAGGCCGAAGGCTATCGATCCTCCTCTGTCAGCTCCCCCTCCGCCAGCCGCCGTCCCAGGCGGGCGGCCATGCCCTTTCCGAGGCACAGCGGTGAAGTTCGCGTTCAGCACGTGTACCTCGAGCGCATCCCTCGCAAACGAGCTGACCTTTACGGCTGGTTTCAGGTCATTAATTAGGCACGCTGCTTCATGTTTATACATCTCTTCCGCCTGCCGGCTCCGACATCGCTTCCAGCATCGCTTCCAGCGGCGCGGGGGGAGCCAGGACCCTCCCTCCCCCGCTGCCTCTCGGGGAGAGGGAGCTGAGACATGTCCGTGGGGTCTCGGGGCTGCTCACAGCACAGAGCAAATCACATACGGGGAGATAATCTCTGGAAAGAATCGCTATGGTAATAAGGCTGCAAACTGTGTGTTTCGAACAAGCAGCCCCAGGAATTGTTTATTTCCACCAGAGCAGTGAGATTCTGGCAGGGAAAAAAGTAACAAGAGCTGCTGAAGGACCGAGGCTTGCTTTTTGGACAGGGTGGTTCGGAGTTAGAGAAGCTGGACAAACCTACGGCTAGTTCAAGGCATTGCGGCACAGACTCCCGGGGGCACCACATGAAAGGGCAACCACTAGAACAAGGTGCCGAAATTATTTCTCAGCAGAAGCTTTCAAGAGCAGCTCTGTGCCGACTGGACACAAGCCACCAAAGAGGGGAGCCTTGGGTTGGGAGCCGTGGGTGCTCTGCGGCCAGAGGTAAACAGCAGTCACAGTTGCTTTGTGTTAGCAGAGCTGCGGTTTGCTCGTTTGCACTGATCTCAGTATTTGCATATCCATGGCAGGAAGCCCTTGTTGTAGCTGTGGATTTTGATCATGCTACTGGGTGTATCTGCATAAATCAAAGCAGGGTGTCTTTCAGGAAGATTTGCTGTAGTAACTGGGCTCCGTTGGAGGTAACGCACCGAAATCCCATGGCTCATGGCACCCCATGGCCCAACAACAGCTTCGGGCTGGCCAGTTTTCCTCCAGGCCTAGGACAAGCTATGCAGAGATGCACCCAAGTCACACAAAAAAATTGCTTTTCTCCTGTCCTGTGTTAAACCCAAGAGGAAAAGCACTGTAGGAGCTATCGAGGGAAGAGGCACAGACCTTCTGCAGGCAAACCTGGCATTGCTGGGCATGTAACGGTGCCACTGCAAAGTAATACAGCAAGCACACCATCCGTTTCCAGGGAGGTGTTTCAAATGCTGCGATTGATATTTTCCTTTAAAAATTAATTTAAAAAAAAAAAAAAAATCATCAGAACTGTGGCTGGTCTGGCCACCCCTCCAGCTGCTGTGGGACCCCAGGCACTTTTCCTCCTGCACACACATGCAAACCCACAGCCCTTCCTTTCCCCGTCTGCCGCTGCGCGTGCGGGTTTGGGTTCTGCTCTTTTCACAGATCTCACAGCAACGGCTTCTGGAGAGCCATGTTTTTCTACAGAGTTTGGCTAGACTCAGCTGCTGGATGTACTTTTCCGAGTTACTTGAATAAACCAGTAGGAAACGGACAGCTGCGACAGTGGCCTGTGCTAGCACCTAATCCCCTTGCGAGCAGGGATGCTGCCGCGGTGTCAGATGTTCGGAGGGGAAGGAAAGGAGGAACGCTGAATATTACCTACGGTGGCAACTCTGCACTAACCTCCGTCTGCAGGGAGCCGGCTCAAACCAGCAGAAGATGGATCCTATGTGACCACCTGCTCCTCCAGTGGTTTTTTTTTTTGCAAACAGCTTGAAAGCTCCTCATTAGCTGGCGTTTAGGTTGCCTGCCCTGTTTGGCAAGATTTTAACTACCGGGTTTGATTGTACAGCCCTAAACCAACAGCCAAGAGAAACATTTCCGTGCTACAGATTATAGCGTGGCAGAATCGGGGGTGAGGCTGAGACACAGGGACTGCGCTCATGTGAGCCTCTGGTTTATTTATTCATTATTTTCCCTCTTTTGCTTCTGCCTGATGTCACAGTGGCCTCTGCGACATTAAAGGCTCGTTTCAGCTCTGCAGGAGGAACGATGCACAACAAGAAACCTCCCGGCTGTCTGCATGTCGCTGGCCTTGTGCCTCTCAGGCACTTCCTGCCTATGGGAGAGAGAAACGTGCATTTTCCCTCTGTAGCATCCACGAGTACATACACGCATGTGTTCCCGCATGCCAAACACAGGCAAGTGTGTTTTTACACAGTCCAATTTTCTTTATCCAGTTCCCTATCTGGGAATCCTCCCTCCCCGCTGCATCCTGCAACGTGGCTGGAACTAAGCAGCTGTGGGGCCATGCCGCAGCGTGGCGGAGCTGCTCCATCCCACTCCCCAGGCTTCCCATCCTGCTGGCTCACAAGATGGATCCCCCTGAAATTGGCCAATAAGGGCAGAAACATAATAAAAACCAAACCCAACAGACAGTGGACCATGCCTAATATGTTACAGGGAGCTTCCGTACTGCTCACCATCAGTCCCTCACTCAGGGGACTGACTCACTGCCTCCCATAAAATGCTCTACCAGACTACGATGGGCTTTTCCATACATATGGGACCATATAACCAAAACACAGCAAAAACACAGCCAAGCCCTTCCAGCCCTAGCCAGAGGAAGGGTAGGCGATACCCCCCCACCCTCTGGCACCGCTCCCTCCCGGAGGTCACCCCCGCACAGCCCTGCTCCGGCGAGCGCTCCCTGATCCGCTCCAGTGCAAAGGCAGCCGGCTCCCCCTGCAGCGATGCCCCAGAGAGGAGTAACCAAGCCAGGAGCATTGCCATGATCCCGGGGCCGGCAGGGCGCTGCCATCAGCCGCTCCAGCCAGCCACAAAGGGAACAGCTGGCCAAGCCTGCAAGCAAGCAGAGGCAGTACAGAAGTGGCCAGAGGGATTTTCTAACCAGCTTTTCAGAGGAAGAGCAGGTAGTCCTGGGCGTGCGGAGAGGTGCCCAGGCCAGCATTCAGAGAGGAGAAAGGTTGGGCGTCGCTAACTTTCCTTCTAACCTTCCCTAAATGAAACTAATCAAGTTTCTGCACCTCAGCAAGTTACCTTTCATCAGCAGAGCCAGCCCACGTTTAAGGCAAAATTGAGGCTGCCTCACTTTAAAGGATTTCATTTCCCAACTGGGAGAGGTTAACATTCAATTACTCAGCTGAGAAGTAACTCGTTCGTTCAAGTTTCACTCCCTAGGGCCCGAGCATATGTCTCTGCCCTTTCCCTCCCCATTCTTCACCATCTCCGTCTGAGACTGACACAGCGATGCTACCTTAGGGCCAGTGGCCGCAGTCAGCAATATTCATTCAATCCCTCTTGCGAAGGCAGAAGGGCCCCAGGTGAGCTGTAACTCACCGGTTCGCTGCACATCCCCAGCAAGCTCCTTTGGCACGGCCCGAGCAAAGCTTCCAGCAAAGCAATAGCTCTGAAAAGAGAGGGTACAACAGAGAGCAGCCAAGCAGGGACGGACGGTTCCAATTCCCATTGGCAAGGAGCGGGCCTCACAGCAGGTTCAGATCATCGTGGGAAAGGGGGATTGCATCATTCATCCCCTTCCAAAACCAGACCACGGCAAGCTGCTGCAGCAGGAGGCAGCCTTCCATGCACGCTGGCAAAAGGCAGGTTTGCTGTCTGCGTTTAACCCAGCTTATGTGTTTAAATGAATGCAGGGTGGCAGCACCAGAGCTAAAAAGAACAAAGAACCAGGGTGGCAGCAGCAGTTCTTGAAGGCTGAGCTGCCCGGGGCATAATTGCCAGAGATTGCCGGGTTCCCAGAAAGCAGAGCATGTAAGCGTGGTTTCACAGGGAGGGAGGCCGCCGGGGAACACAGCAAGACTTTCCGTGTTTTCCCTTATTACTTATTTCACCATCTAGTGGCAAAAGCAAATAACGCTGAGAAGCCATCCAGGAGCTGCAGCCGGCTCTGGAAGGAGACCTCTCTTTGCACCAGCTTCTCCCAGTTACCTCCACAGCTGCCTGGGCTGGGGACACAGTAGGACACGGAGGAGCATCCAGCACCCTGCAAGTCCCCCAGTCCTAAATCACGGCCCTGCACAGGCTGACTCCCATCCCAGGACCCTCTGCCCACGCCCCTGCCGCTGTGTCGCTGCTGTCCCTCCACCCCAGCTGTAACCCACAGGCTGCTGTAGCTTCTCCCCCCAGGCACCAGTAACCACCTCCCACCCTCCTGCCCTCCAGCCTCTGCCCAAAAGCGCCTGGCTCGCCCTGGGGAAGCACCAGCCCCAGCTCCCAGGGGGACAGTAAGCAAAGAGCTGCAGAAGAGCAGCACAGAGTAGGGCAAACTCAGGTCTCCCAGTGAGCACACCCAGCGTAGCTAAAGGCACAGGCTGAGCTAAGCCCCCAGGAAAAGATGTCAGGGTGAGCAGAGTCCTTCTGACCTGAGGCTTTTTCTTCCCCACCTCAGCTGAACCATTTGCCAGGGCTGCAGTGTGTGGAGGAGTAAGGGTGTTGGAAAGGGACACAAAGACCTTCAAGGAAAAACCTTTTCTGTGGCCTCAGCCTGGTGTTACGAGCACCTGCAGTGCTGGGGAGAGCTTGCCCTCACCAGCTCTCTAGAGGTGCTTTCTCGCCGTGCTGCCCCTTTGCCATCAGGCCATGCAGAAGGGGACATTTCCCCCAAGGCCAGGCCCCTCTCCCACACCCCGGCCACAATCTGCCCACTTGGACGTGGCAGGAAGGTTTGCACGTGGATCTGCTCCGTGGGAGGGAAGGAGCGGGGACCTGCCTCTGCGGGGGGACCTCCTGGAGAGGAGAGCTCGCACAGCACCTGCAGCCCTCGCAGCAGGTCCAAGGGCTGCCCCGCGTTTGAACTCCAGCTGCCGGATGGTCCAACACCTTCCCGGCCTGCGTGATGACAGCCAGGTGAGCAGAAAGCCGACAGAAACGTTCATCATCCGGTGGGCACAGGAAGGAGGGTCTTTCTCTCCAGAGCCAGGGTTTCCATCCTCACAGCGGTTTGCAGATCCTGCATGCAACGTGCCACGAAGGGAAATCCATCATCGTTACTGCGCTCATTCCCTCGTTGCCTACAACACAATTATTCCTCTGCAGATTGCAAGGTACAACCTTTTTTTTTTTTCCTGAGAGGCTCAAATTAAGTTTAAACACCAGCTTTTGATTTATTTGCTTATTCAGCACTGTCAGTTGCTTTTCAGCAATACAAAATAGCTCCCTCCCCCAGGAAACATTTATCCTGTCTGGGAATACTATACCGAGGGTGGTAATGTGTAACCAGGACAAAGCACTTAGAGAAGGCAGGCTGATACACTAGATGCTGAGAGAAGAGGTATAATACATCTCCACTTGCTTTTTCAATTCTGATTTTCCTTTTCCCTGGAAACATCCTAGGTAGCAAGGAAAATTCCTGCCGTACAAAATTCAATAGCAAAATAATCTATGTCTTTCCTTGAAGCGTCACAGAAAACTAAGCACATACCAACAAGCATTAATCTCTGCTGCTACAAACAACACTCTCTTTTTTTTGCTGAGAAGTCATTTTCAACCCTGCGCAGAGCAACGCCAGCAAATTCTTCTGTCACAGTTTTGTCTTTGCACTCAGATGAAGGATACTGCAGGTCAGTGCTCTCATGGGCACAGGATGCCATCCCCATCCTCACAAGGCTTGATGTCTTTAACACCCTCTGCCACTCCAAGAGCAACTGATGGGAGCTACGGCTGCAGGGAGGGAAAGGAGAAATCTCTACTATTTCATGGACGATTCTGCTATTCAGCCTGTCAGCACCAGTTAAAAGCAAGGGCAGAAAGATTGAAAGGGAAAGCAAACTTTGTGAGAAACACTGGAGCTCCCCTACGGATGGGGAGCATTGAACCCACCCTGAACTCCTCTTTCCACTTGTGGAGGCCGAGCCATTTGCTGGGTCACAACCGCAAAGAAGTGGAAATTGCCATAGAGCATCCAAGCGTTACTGGAGGCGTAGTCCCAGTGCAATCAGACACATCGAGAGGAAAACGGCACAACCGAAATCTCAAGACGTAACAGCACCCTTTCAGTTCAGCTAGGCTAAAAGTATCCCCCAAATCCTCAGAAAGGCAGCTCCTTGCAGATCTTAACTGTTTTGTTGAGGAGACCTTCCTCGCTGCCCAGCAGGCAAGGTGTATGGGACCAACCACCCACCCAGCCAGCCAGGAACCAGGCTCAGGTGCTACCGAGGAGAGTTCCCAGTGTCTCCGAGCATTGGGACACCTCGCCAGGCCAGCAAAGTCCTCTGGAGTTGAAGTCACTGAAGATCACCATTGATTACTCACTACAATCCAATCTCAATTTTCCTTAAGCAGAGCTAGAGACAGGAGTGGTAAAAAGCAATCGTGGCAACTTTAACAAATATCTTAAGAAAATCTAAACTTTCTAACATTTCTGGGGAATTAAATGTCTGTATGAAATGAGAATATCATTTTCTTATTAATATTTCAATAACGATTTAATTGTGGGAGCATGTGGGCTTTCCTAAAGCAAAAGCAATGAGTATTACTAAGCATTACACATATTTCAGAACTCTTTACAGACTGCCAAGCGCTCTGTATCACTTCAAAAATTAAGACATTCATCCTTACTCCTAAATGGTTTGGAGCAAAGATTGGCCACAAAATTGTCATTTAATCAAAATTCATTTCTATCCGAGTCTTGACATGTATCCCAAGCCAAATCATTTATCTGGTAAGTACTCAGACATCAAAAACCTTCATAGGGACTCCAAAACACCGTGTAAAAACCTGGCTGCGCTCTATAAACCAAGTGTCCAAGGAGCCAACAGAGAAGCTGTAGAGCAATGCACAGCTGTGCCATGTGCAGCAGATCCATCTTTTATATTTCCCTCTCCCAGCCATCTGTTCCCAAATCCTGGTTTTCTCCTGGTGTCTCCATTCTGCAACACAACTAGAGAAAAGGGGCTTGTAACCCATACGGAGCAGGTTCAGAAGAGTAACTGGATGGACCAACAGGTATATGGATCGGAAGCTACTGGTCCCACATCATCTTTTTGCTCCTCCTGCCCTTCTCCACTTACTGCAGCCCAGCACCATATGGGAAGCACCGGGGTGAGATAAATGGCTGTTTGCAAAAAGAGGGGAATCTGAAGTAGGTGAGGTGGGAGGTGAGAGTGCAAGTGGAGAGGGTGAGATCAGACCTGACACTGCAAGAGCTCACAGCAAAAAAACAGGCACTGCTGGAAAAGCCCCTCCTTTTCATGGAGGGTTCTGCTACTTCCAAATATGGTTCTGTTTTAATGCAACATCAACCCCCCCCAGATTTGAAAAGCTTCTTCTCAAGAAGCGGTGGCCTGGCTCCAGGGCCATCCATCTGGTGGAGCCACAGACCCGAGAACCTTGGCTGCGCTCTCCTGCCTGGCAGGCTGTCCCCGGAGCTGCAGCTGGGTGTGGGCTATCAACGGCACCAACCAGGAGACGCTGGCCGCAGGGGACTCGCTTACCACTTTGCTTGACTTGCTTTTAGGGAATTTCCTCCAGTGCCTCTCACCCCTTCCAGGCAAACTTCTGGCTCCCTGGCGCTGCTGGGAATCTCTCCTGGTCCCCCACACCAGAGCCGTACGGTGCTGTCTGATGTGGCTTCTTGGGAGGCTGGAAATGCCCGGCAGAAGGCCTAAGAAGTACTTTACTTCAAGAAGATTAAAAAGCCTGAAATCAGAGCTGCCTCACTGACCAGCAGCTCCTTACCTAACTGAATTTCTTGCCCTCTGCTATGCTGGCAAGGATGGATGATTCCAACTTCTAAGTTACAACTTCCCACTCAGCTAACATACTTGGCAAGGACCAAAAAAAAGCTGAAGGGCATCCAAAAAAACTTGGGTCATATAGAGAGAGGTTTTACTGCACTGTCCTTACCATGGCTGTTTTCAAACAGCGTTTTAAGATTTTCATGGAAAACAGTATTTCCATTAAAACTGTCCACATGAAGTTTGGAAATCACTTCAGGCAGCGGCAGCTGTAAGAATGCAGGACAAAAAGCAAACCAGCTACTACGAGGTCAAGCAAAGCAACTACCAAACTACAGCAAATTAAGGATTCATTATGAGTCTTAACAAAGAAATACTTTACCAATAGAAAGGAAAAAGAGGGTGTTGCAGAAAGAGCCTTTAAAAGGGAACACTTGTGTGCAATTTTGCAGACAGCATCTTACTCAGAGGCAGTGGGGCAGATTGATCTCCAAAGACTCTTAAAAGGTTTTGCAGTGGAAAAAAAATAGTTGCAAGGCATACAGTCAGATCATTAACTGTGCAGCCCAGGCTGCCAGCTGCTCACTCAAATACTCCAGATGGCTCCTCCTCTAAAACATCATCATTTGATCTTGGTAATCAAATTATCTCCCAGTCGTACAATCCTAAGTGAGGCAAGGCTTGTACGAAGAGATCATGTATTTCATTTGACTGAGCTGGCTTGCGAAAACAAAACAAATCAGCTTTCAAGCCTCTTCTAATTGTATCAAAGCTAATCATCTCCAGCCCTTTAACACCTTTTTTCTGCCATCGCCACCACATACAGTTCAAAGCACCAGCTATAATCTACAAAGCTGCCCAGCGTCCAGATTTTATACAGTATTTGCACACTAAACACTTCAACATACAGTAGGCATCTAAATCCACAGCTTCCCACCAGTGGCAAGTAGGATCCATGACTGGACAGCAGCATTGGGAGACTCGGTATCCTGAAGCACTTAGGCTGGATTAATTACACAAACATGGAATCTGTTTGTCTCGCCAGAGTCACGCAAGACACCGCCTGCACATTTTCGAGGCCTTTAATACAGTCTTTAGGACACGGGGTGCCAGAAAGAGACATTTTCTTCACCTTTCACTCCATTAGAGCCAAAATGCGTTGTCCTTCTGAAGGCCAGGCCCATCTGTGGATGCTCGCTTCAATCATTTGAACAGAAATTGGCCATGACCACCAAGATCCCCCCAGTCCCAGTGGCTGCTGAGCGCTGTCTGGCTGACACCGATTATTGGCAGGATGCTACTGGGGCCAGGGAAAATTGCTTTTTCTTTTCTTTTTTTTAAAAAAAAAAACTAAGGGAAGTTCTTGCATAGCTTTCTGCAAAGGCTTCGAGGAGGAAAATGAAACTCAACCAGTGCACTGTCAGTCTCCAACTTCCCTTCCAAAGAAACAACATCACTAGAAATTTCCCAATATTTTCAGAAAATGTTGAGCTTTGACTGTTTTTAAAAAGGCCAGCTGAAATATTCAAAAGTCACATCTTCCAAAACTATGCACTCTTACTAGCATCAAGAGAGTATTTTAAATCCTGGCATTATTTAAATTGGCATACTTATGTAAAATTTAATATTGATTTTGTTTCTCATACCTAGTTGCAAGAGATTATGAAAGTCAGTGTTACAGCTAATCAGAGAAAACAATTCATTATTGCAGTGGGTGGCTTGCATCTGAAGTCTAAACCCCAATCTGATCATTGCCTAGTGGGATTACTCCCCACTGGAGTTTAGCACTAAACTTTATCGCCCGCTCAACTTTAATTTTCACAAACTAGAAGTACACAAAGACCAAAACACCTTGCCAAAGGCCATGAATTAGGAAAAAGAATCAGAACTGGGACTAGAAAACTACAGAGAAAGGCAACAAGAATTATCACAGAATGGAATAGGTTTTGTTTGAAGAGAAGCTGAAAACTTAGAACTCTATGACTTGGAGAAAAAACGCTGCCATTTATGAAAAAAACCCTCAAGAGTAGTAAAAAGCAGATGAACAGGAAAAAGACTGTTCATAAATTTCTCAGAACGTAAGAACTAGGACTCACCAAATGAAATAAGGTAGTGTGGTTCAAAACAAACAAAAGGAAGTACTTTTTCACCCAGCACATAATTCTATTGTAGAATTATTAGACACAGGATGTTGCAGAGGCCAGAAATACAAATAGATTTAGAATTAAAAAAAAAAGAAGAAAGCATTTTCTTCTGTGAATTTGCCTAATCTATCAAGGGCTACTAAATGCAGCGATGCAGGTGCTGCTTCCTTTTTTGCAACCCCTTCAAACTCTGGTCGGTGAGGTCTGGAGCAGTATGCCAGAGCAACTGCATGTCCCTGTTACATTCCGTACATGTCTGCCACTCAGCCCTGTCGGACAGGGGAGGGACGGTACGTGGTCCAGCATCGCTCGTGATGAGGCTGGCCAACTCCTTAGCTTGTGTTCAGATTGCTGGATCACCTGTAGTAACAGGGATCAACTCAACTCAAAGACAGACCTTTAGGCAGTTTGATCAGACCCTCTACTGATTTTCATCCGCAGAGTTCTGATGTAAGGACAGCGGTACTCAGATTATTGCAGGAGTGACTGCTGCACACTGAGAACCCGATCCAGTTTTTAAAGCAATCAGCCACAGCCACTGGCGCCCTCTTCGTCATCATCATATCCGAACTGCTGAGACCTTTCTATTCTGATTTCAAAGAATATTAGCATTTTTTTGTTTGTAGGGCATGATGTAAGCATGACCTTCTTGAAACAGTGTCTACTGTAATGAACTTTACAGAGTTAAAAGACACTGGAGCTATATCATACCAGCTTGGCAATATCGTCTTTTATTAAACGAGAAGTTTAAATGCAGGTGTCTCTCTTATAGGCACCAAAATTCTATACCTACTTTAATTTTGTTGTTGTTGAAAGGCATTTTGCACTAAAAACCAAGATTTATTTTCCCTTTCAGAGAGAAAGTTTGGGTTTTTGTTTTACTATATGCCCTACTGTACTGTAACAAAATGAAAGTAAAAGATTTTACCAACATTTGCTTTATAAAAGGTGTCCAATCTGCATGACTGAGTAAAGCAGTTACTGTCATGCAACTTTTGAAATTTCCTGTAATTGCTATTCATGAAAATCAATATTTTATTGGGGGGGTGGCGGGGTGGTGGTGGAATCTTTTAAAGAGTGATGAGTATATAATGAGAAAGCAGTTCTTGACAATTTGGGGCTCTGCAAAAGTACGACTCACACCCAAGTTAATGTTAGACTAGAAATACTAGAAAACTTTCAAAAGACTCAGTGGCATCTTATTTACAAATATACTATTTATAATGAATGCATTGATACAGAATGACTCTTATAAAAAAGCAAGGCAATCTTTTATATAGACATAACAATCAACATTACAATAATTCAGATTAAAAGTACATTTTTGTAGACTGTTTACACTCTTGTTTAGCTTTTAACCACAAAATTAGTGTGGTCTGGTATTTTTCCACAGCAAAAGTCCTGTGCAGTCCTGGTTAAGACCTAAACATCAGAATAATAAACATAATTTTCTGATCTTTGTTAACGTAAAAACAAAACCCATTTGTAGATACTATCGTTTGCTTGTAATTGTCCTTATTGTGCCTTGAAGTTTGTGTTGTGCAAATTACTGCCAACTGCGTATTTCTAATTTCTAATTCTATTCTAAATGCTATTCTGGCATGCCGATTTGATACAACCAAGGTGTGATACTGACTACATGAAAATTGTTAGTTGCATCCAGATATGAAGATTTCCTTGATATGGGTTTGTACTGATTCAGAAATTTAATTTATTTTGGGGGTTGAAAAAAAAAAAAAGAAAAGAAAAAAAGAAAAAGAATCTGTCAAAGTTTTCTAATTGTTAAATAAAAGGTATTTAAAGGTATTCTTCAAACTCCCAGGATTAAAGATGATACTTGAATTCCAGGTGACACAACGGGTTTAAGCACTAACCAGCTAGACAGTTTGAGTACTAATTTACTAAATCATGTACATGAGCAAACACAACCTTCAAGAAGTCTGAACATGCACTTTCTCACACAGTAGCAAAATATGGACAAAACTGCAGAGAAAACCTTAAATCCAAGAGAGGCACTGAAGCAAATATTCTACAACCCAAATCTCTTTCTAAAAAGGGCGTATGAATTTCAAAGTTTCCAACAGCATCCGGCAAACGGAAAAGTGCCAGTTACACAACTGTGTAACCCAACTTTACATGCAGCATTTCCACTGCATTTATACTAGACAACTTTGGTGACAAACCTAAATATGGGACAGCCAGAGACAGAATTTTAATGGATTTATACTAAAAGAAAACATTTTTGCAAAGAATTACCAAACAACTTTCTATTTAGTAAATTTAAATGCAGTATGTGACCAACACGAGTCACAACAGCAATTATTCCTTCTTTTCATTATTTAACAAATCCCTAGTCTGCTTTACATCTTACCAGACTTCCATAATACTATATATTCTATAGTACAGTAATTTAGCTTGTTAAATCAAGGCATGATTCAGGATAGTGTCTTTATGGGGCATGTGTTTATGTACATATTCTTATGTACATAGGCACAGACACATACAAAATGGATATTTTGTCTATAGGCAAGCAATCAAGGTCATGATTTTCACCCAAAGTAAAGATTGTCACACTTTTCAATAACCCTTCTAAATTACTTCCCCCAGTATGGCAAGGGGGATAAAGATTTAATACAAGTATCTGGGAATCACCTGTTTCTCCATCTTGTTTTCAAAGATGCCATAAAGAATTAATTTCTCCACCTTGTCTATGCTTTCAGACATATATAAATACACAGGTACATATGTATGTATGTATACATACATTTGTCAGGATGAAGTTCTTTCCATTCATACTCGAATTGATTAGGCCAAACAAAATTCTTAAACATGTATAAGCCAGCACGTGTGTCCAACTGAATGTCATCAGGCATTAAATACAATTTAGGAACTGCACCAGTTAACAATCCAGCATCCTGGGAAATGCAAAAGTCTGTTATGTCAGGATGTAAGACTGTTCTGAATGATCAAAACAGCTGGAATTATAAGGATCTGTGCATAGGTTTGGATATAAATCCATGTATGTACTTATATGGATTTATATGCATCTATTCCCAATCCATGCCACACGTTTAGTGCTTAATCTTTCAGATAATTTTAAAGAGCTTTTCAAATTCTTCTGAGTTGATTTCTCCTCTACCAGAACTTCTCTCACACTGCTTTTATTCAAATCTCTCTTGAGACATTGAAAAAATAAGCATGCACCTCAGAATGTATAAAATTAAACTCCTCAAACAGGGCTCAGGATTATCTGGCATTGCAACAACCATACTAGTACAAAGATAGTTTGAAAAAATATCCTGTTTTTAATATAGTAATGAATTAAAACATAGCTTTATTTATTCCTATAAGTGTAATGAAAAGAATAGTTTGTTTTTAAGTGAGTATAACGAACACTATTTTGGTAACCAACTTCTCCACAAGAATTTATGTGAGAGAGGGTCAGCTCCAATCATAGAGTCATTAACCATGTACCTCAACAAGGTGAATAATCAACATATTTACAAACTAAACAAATTCAATCCCGTCAACTCTTATAAAAATGGGATTGAGGAGCAGACAGGGAATGAGACCAAGATGCTTGAAAACACAAGGGGTCGCCACTTTTGTTTTAAGGAACCATATTAATCAAACCAGTTTCCCCTAGTGACCTGAGGGCACAAATATGTATATTCAGAAGTTAGATTACAATCTTGATACTAAGCATTTCAGCATCTTCATATTTTAAACGCCTTAATGCTGAGAATTATTAACTTCAGGCAGAACTGTAAGGAACTAGCCTTTTATAAACTAAAGTCTAAACTGAAAAGCTACAGTAGATGTAAAAAAAAAAGGGGGGGGAGACAGAGACAGAGTGTGTGAGAAAGAACAGAACATTACTTAGTAAAATCCAGTGACATCTACAATAGTTTTACAGCATGTTTAAGCCCTCTAAGGTTTTATATCTCCACCTGCCTTCCATTTAAACTTACTCCTTGTTAATGAAAAGACATACAACAAAGAATGGAAATAGATCAAGGCAATACATCTAAGTAAGCATGCCTGAAAGCCAGAAATACTATTCCCCAAACTTCTGCATGTGAAATAGATTTCCCATGGCATCAGTTGATTTGATTTTGTTCAAAAGGTGAAGTCACACTACCCCAGCAGCAATTCCAATGAGTATAAACTGGACAGTCCTTGAGTAACTGTGGAATGCAACCGCCTCGAGTTCCTACCCTCCTGAAAAAGGACAACCGGCCCTACAAGTGCAATAGTGTATATCTCCCTGAAGCATCTTCTGCCTTTTAAACAACCAAGAAAGTCATGGTAAAAATGAATGTCCACTACTTACAGTGTTTCTCTTGAGCTACCAACATCTATGCACAAATGAAAAAGGTGCCTCTTTTTTAATAGATCAGTTTAATACTGAAATAGATAGGATGAAGTTAAAAAAGAATAATCGAGATACTGAACTGAATATTTTGAAGCTAGTGCCCCAGCTGTGGGGAAAAGTGCATTTAGTTCAGCAGCAAAACAGCACAGTGTGAAGATATTGTGCTTGGACACACAAGTTCCATAATGGAAGGAGGTACAAGGCAAGTCAAGATATAAAACCATAGTACATTGTTAACCAACCTTAAAACTTACATATATTGCAGTGTTTAAAAGTAAGACACATTCATTTATTGTACAAGGACTATAAGGAATCCTTAAAATTGCCTGTTGTAGTTTATGACTCAACATTGTAATAAAAATGTACATATATATTCTTTCCTTGCCGCTTAACTGTATTGTTAGACCTCAGGGACTTGTTACTTCACAAAATGAAAACCGCTCTTCACTGAGTATACTCAACTTTCTTACCAATCTGAAAAGGTTTACTTGTGCTAGAAAAGACCAGCCACAAAAGGCTCAGTTCAGATATGTTATGCCTGCAACTGATAACTCAGGGAAGCAAGACTTAAAGGAATTCAAGCTTTTTTTTCTTTTCTTTTTCTTTTGTTTTGACTGCATCCTTTTCACCTGCCAGTTGTTTTGACGAGTATATGTTTTTAGTATACAAACCGGTTGATAAAAATTCATCAGCAGAGGCATATAAATTCTAGATATGATTGATTAAAACAGAGCAAATCAGAATAAAACAAAATCCAGTGATTTACTCTGACTGTAAACAATATAAAAACACCATTTGCTTCAAATCTCAAAATAAGTTAAAAGAAAATCCCAACCTCAGGACACATGACCCTTTCAGGTTTT
>VYZW01010347.1:3205-17882 GCA_013401315.1 Balaeniceps rex
CTGCTGCCATTGCATTCCAGAAGCACATCTCACCTTGGCCTTAGGATGATAGGAACAGATCAGAGGCCAGATCTTCCTTAGCCATTTAAACCTGGAAAGTTAATTTATTTGGAACTTGAGCACTGAAAAGGGGGAACACTTGCATTCGTGGTTCCAGAGAAAGATGGGTTTAATGCTTGTTCTGTTTAAAATAAAAACCCTCTAGTACGGTTTGGTCACACATTGGAAAGTTTCAATGCCTATTTGTGTTCTCTATAGCCCACAACTAATTAAAGAAAAAGTATTTGAAACTCTCCTTCAGAACTGGAAATACTTATTTCCCTAGAACTTTTCTAAAGTATAAAATACCGGGAAATAATATACCTTTATCATCAGGTACATCTTCAGAAGTGGAAACATGGAGCACCCTGGTGATAAACTATTTAACACTATCGTGGAAGTGTTGCCAGCTGATGTAAGTCTCTCATTTCCAACTGTAATACACAGTGCTATTTCATTTTAAGAATGATGTTCAGCATAAAATGTCATGCCCTAGAAAATATTTCTGCAGATTTTATTGTTTTATTTTTTACAGGAAATGCTAAGAAAAGAACTGGTTGACAATGGAAGTAAGTTTAACTACCCAGCAACCAAAGACGGATATTTAAAAATAGGTAAATTGTTTGTTGTCGCTTCAAACCCAGAAATTTTGTTCTTGCATATGAAATGTTTCTGCATTTGAGAATTTCATTAACTCTGTAATAAATACAACATTCCAGGGTGAACTAGTAAGGAAAAGAAACCCTTTGCGCTACTGCATGTTACAGTGTGTGATGTTTGACCAATGACTATCCTATTTTGTTTCAAATAATGAAGAACCCTACCAGCAGTGGCAAAAGCCAAGGCATCTAATTAGAAGAAAAACTAATTGCAGTCTCTGCAAGGTCTTAATAGGATAATTGATTCTGGTATGGATTTTGCAGCCTTAGCTGAAGACAAGGATTTCTTATGATTATGACAGCATTAACTTGTGCTCCAACCTGAAATGAAGATGAAGCATAATGCAATGTACCTTCCCCCTTTTTGCCGCCACCCCTGCTTCCCCCTTCTTCCTTCCTCAGGGTGGTGTGTGACTTCTCTTAAATGACCTGCAGGTTCTCCACATGCTTGCCAAGGCCTGGTTTCTACTATGACCTAAACTAAAACGCCACTATGTGAACAAAAATGGACTATTGGGAGATTTGCTTTGCTTGACACTTTCTTCTGTCTCTTCTACCACGTAATTGCTCTTTTCTCCCAATGAACCACTTTCACCGCACCAAAACGCTTCTTGTTTGCTTTGATTTGCACCTCTCTCCCACCTCCTCGTGCTGTTTTGCTCTAATTAGAGATCCAAACCAAAATGCTGCCAACTCCCAGTTCCACATGCAAGTTGATACGAAATGAATATCATACACGGGATGAGTGTTTTTCATTTGTCTGCAGTGATTTTATGCCAGTTTAACAAGGTTAGTTAAAAAGCATTGAACTAGTGAAGAAATGTATCGGAATTGGTCCATGATTCCTAATAGATCATTTTAAAAATAATCATACTTCTCAGAAAAGCTCTTTTAGATTATTTAACATGACCATGTGTGCCATACGTATGTGGTCACTATTGACATATTTAAATTTCTTTTTTAACATTTGTAGCTATAGGTTCTTTATTTTCTTGTATTCTTCTCCAGCTCCTAGTTGCTGTAACTGAAGGAATGAATCCTTCTTCTTGTTTACAGCTTTATCTTTCAGTCGTTATTGTTTGACATTTTCCAGAAGATTTCTTTTCCCTAATGTTGTATCCCTGCAGTTAATTTATAATTTGTAATTTAGAACTTTTGCATAAGTTCACTTGGAAGCATATTTAATTCTAATATATGTTTGTACAGGTCTTGATTTATTTTTTATTTAGGGGCTTTTGAAAATGGAATTGCAGAGGGCAGCATCAATCAGTCAATAGGAAAAATACAGGCTATTCGTTTATCAGTCAATTCTGATTCTCCTGTATGGGCAATACTTAGTGAGGTAAGCATGCTAATAAAAGCATTTTAATTAAAGCTTTATTAAATGAGTCTCAGTTCTTCATACCATATAGTATTGATAATCATTAATTTTTATTTAATTTTGCATGGGGTTTTGTATGGAGAAACACAAGTGGAGAATTATATGAATTATTCAGGGGAGAAGTTAGATTTACTTCATAGAAAGAGCGCTGGAAATGCTCAAATGGGATGATTCTCCAGTTTTGCCGTGCTGCAAGTATAGCCACTAGAATTTGGGTCATGATAAACAAACCAACCAAAGGATGGATATTAATTATAGTACGCAAACATTTTCAGATGAACATGTGATTTTTTTATTCTTCAGGTTTCTCCCAAGTGTCTGAATGTGTGTGAACCCATAAGTAGAAAATATTTAACATAAGTCACTGAAGAGAATTCCTACAGCCTTAAACTATAGCCACAGTTGGAAGTTGAAAAGCTGATGTCTTAGGCAATGCTTCTGCAGATTTTAGAAAATAATATATTTTGATATTTTGTTTTTTTCAGGTACTTATCAAGACATCTGAAAACTGAAAAAAATACATTTTTGACATGTCGCTTGTTACAGATTGTTTGAAAACTAGGCTAACAGCAACAAAAAACTGGCTGAGTAAAAAGAACAAATCCAAACCCATTTAATTCTTAATACTGTGTATTAGGAAAGAGTTGCGATAACTATTAAATCTTTATATAAAGAAAATTAAAAGCTATCAGGAACCCAATTATGTTATTTATTTCTATAAAATGTTCTTGAGTAAGGTGTCGTATAAAAATCTCACCTTAGCTTGGCAACATTCAATATATATTATTATAAACAATTGATAAGGCATTACAGGCTGTCTCAGGGACTAAAGCATAAAAGTATGGTAAGTTTCACCAGAACTAAAAATACGGACATTTTTGAAAAATATTAAGGACAGAGTTTCCAACTCTGCTAAGAACACTGGTCAATTTTGGAGGGAAAGTAGAACTGAAGGAAAAGTTGTCGATATTCATTGCAAGTATTTAGAGCAGTCCACAGAGATAGGAACAACTTAACAATACGAAAATGGATCTCAAACTTAACAGAAGAAGTGTGTTTCAGCCTTAATGTAGCATAAGTTATGTTTAATATTTTTTTTAAATGGGAAGTGCCTACAAGTTACCATTTGAATAACTTGAAACTTAAACAGGTATTGTTTGGAGGACTGTAAAACTTTTCAGTGAATTGTGCATTGAATTAACTACAGGAAATAATAAGGGTATTATGTGTAACTATATTTTTGTAGAAAGAGAATCTATTTAAATAAAATTTTGGATCCTGTAACTTGATACTGATACTTAAATCCGGTCACAAGGCAAAACTCAATATAAATTTGAAAATAAAAGGTAAACCACAGTAGAGTCATTTGAAATGTTTTTGGGAAATGACAATCCACCTTGGACATCTACCTGTTAATGTGCAGAATTTCTGTATCACTTCCTTAGCACATGAAGCATGACTGCACCCTCGTTCTCCTGCACCTGCGTTGCAACCTAACAGCAGACAGCGAGAAATAAGCTGCACTGTACACTTTTGCATGGATTTGTATTAAATGGGTTAAATTAATGTAGAATTGCATTCTTAATGCAGGAGTATTTTTATTACGAATAAGATGAAATTAATTTTCTTACATTAAAACAGTTCAGAAGGGTGTTTTTTTAAAGACCACCTCTAGTAATATTTTGATAATTTACAGTATTGTTTATATACTGTGGTGCTATATATATGTGCGTGTAGATATATACACGTACATATGTATGCATGTATTTCTCAGACCAAATACTGCAGCCTTCATTAGGCCAAGAGTTCAATGCAGGTTAAGAATTAATGCGGTAATCCAGAGTGCTTAGAGAGACACAGAGGGACACCTTTATCCATCAGCACTTACAGGAAAAAGAAGGGTTGAGTGAAACAGAGACCAGTGGATCGTTAAAAAGCAGTAGCTAAAACTGCAGCTAGGGAACGAAGGGAAATAAAGTGGCTCTGCACTGAACTACCTGGCACAAGAAGGGCAGAGCCACCTCCCTCTGACCCTGCTCAGAATTGCCTTTCAGATCATCTTTTTCTCTGCTGATACAGGAGTCTGAAACATTTAGTCAAAAACACTTGTACTAGGGAATAAAACACAACTTTGATTACATTAAGGGAAGACAAAATTGAGTTCTCTGAAGTCATTCTTTCTCTTAACCTGAAGTGCTTTAGCAGCTTTGGGGAAAAACAAATTGAAGTGAATAGGACCCTCTACCCAAAAAGGCAAAGCAACAGATAACCTACAGAACACTTGGGGTTTTTCCCTGCAGAGCTTTAGAAACTTGTATGGGTATGAAAATTATTAAAGTGCAAGTCTTCTCCTGACGCCTCAGTTCAGTTCTTAGTATATCACAGCTTTTAGTACTCTCATTGAAATCGCATCGTGTCATGGGGATTATCTTCCTCTTGGGGATCTTGTCAAATGCTTCAGAATGGCAAGTTCTTGTAAATGTACTGTAACTCTATAGTCTGAATGGCCCTCTTGTAAGGCCTGTTTCACCTGCCATCAAAAGATGAAAGAAGTAGAAATCAAAGTAGAAAGCATTTCTTGTAGAACATTTTACTAATTAAGTGCGTGATCTAGTAAAAACTTACAATCTTCTTTTGCCATTGCTTTCACTGCAACAGAGTGGGAGCAGCGTCTGCATTCAGGCTGCCTTACACTCACTCGTTACAGGGAAGTGTCACTGTAAGGAGGAAAGTTCAGTGATTATTAATCAGTGAAAACACAGAAAATACTGAGGTAATAGATTTTGTTACCAAAACCTCTTATTTTCACAGTGAAATGAGATTTCACTCTTAACTGTTGAAGCATAATTTCAAAAAGCTCATAGAATACCTGATATTATATTAGGAAGTGACTGGACTTTTTCTAAATATTTTGTAAATATGATTTTTTCATTCTACGCTGCCAGCTTTGTGCTTCATTCATTCTGTTTCTATTTTTATGTATTTTACATAACCATTGCGATCACAGAATTCACTTCCCACCACTGTGATGTGCACGAGGTTTTACATGTCAGCATATTAAATAACGAATGCTTGCATATGCACCATTGAAGTAAAAGTTTGCTTAGTTCTGATTCTTCCCTGTGCTTTGTGGAGCGCAGAGGTTTCTTGCACAGCCTGCAGAACCACAGCTCCACTATAAAACCGAAGGAACCTCATGAGAAGAACTCTGGATTTTCACTGAAGAAGTGATGGCTGAATAGTGAGCGTTAAGCCCCGGGAAGTTCAAGACAGCGGAGCGTAATGGAAGTACACTTACATACTTTAGCACGTTAATAGCAACAACCACCACTGGCGAGTGAATTAGCTGGGTTTGTTCATGACAGTCTGTGTCAGGCAAGGAGCAGTTACAGAACACGTGCAGCGCAGCTTCCTTTCCCTGCAAGCGAGTTCCTACCCGTGGTTTTCCATTTAATAATCCCATGCACTGAACCTGCCCGCGCCTTCGCGCACCACGGCTCTGAGGCCAGTTTAAAGGCTGCGAAGAGGCCTCCTTGTGGGAAGCTTCAGTTCAGGTAATGGATCCAGGGGATAAGGAACGTCCTCTGACCTTATGCGTGACTGGTTTTTGCAGTGTAGGCGTTGTGATTGTAACTTACAAAAACAAAGGCAGTAAGCCTAAGTCAAAAGACAACTATGAAAGGAGTTTCAGATTCCATACCAGATCACCAAGCTCCTTCAGTAGGAAATTTTACTTCAGTACTTTCATGTGGTTTAAAACATAGTCTCAAAAATACTGACTACCTCAGGCTCCTTGTACATGTACCTGGTCAGGTTAAATGCCTGTGTGGGAAGAAAGCCCATTTTTCAAGCTAATTCAGTATTAATGATGGTTTATTCAACCCACTTTGATCTTCAATGGAGCGCAGTTATTCATTTCTCTGTACAGTGTGTCTCCATTCTTGTCTTAAATCTTTCAAGGGACTTTTGAAAGGGGAATGCTATCATTTGTCTTCAATACAAAAGGCAGTTATGAACTTGGCTTTAACGATTTTTTTAAAATCTTTTTTATTTCCATTAATTACGTGGGCCACTCATCTCATCAGTGTCACTATGACTTTTTGCACAGCTTAATACAAGCACACATCTACTGTAAATGCTAATGGATGCTAAAGGTACACTGAGAAGAGAGAGACTCTTAACAGGAATATCTATTAAAATTAATTAGGAGATATTTAATCCAAAGTTGAAGATGTATTTGCTTATTGAATTGAAAATCTTCTCTCGCACGTTTGAGAAAGTAAGTGGATAGTGTCCCAGACACAAGGATCCCAATTTTCCCCAACATTTACTTTTTCTGTCACTCATAAGTCACACATTTGTTAGCTGCATTACTGGTTGCACAAACTAATTGTCTTGTCTGAGAGTGTTTTGGGGTGTGGTTTTTTTTTTAAACTATTATTTATTTGCGTAAATGTAAGATTCCGGATAAATCTCTCATCGATGCCTTACAATGAACGGTAGGAATATTAACAACTAATTCTGCAGTAAGCAGAAATCTTTAATTCTGCAATAGCTTCTAAAAGGATATATGTGTATTTCAAGCTGCGAGGATAGTTTTTGTCTGTCTTTGATTCATGATGGATTGCTCAAGAACATTATTTTTTTTTTAGCTAGAGATGTCTAAAAATTGAAGTTTCTGTAGGACTGTGGTACCATTTCTCAATCATATGATTCTATGATTCTAATGTTAATCAGAAAGATCTGTTATGCCTTAATTCAAATCCTTATTTAATGTACTTTTGAGAAATGGTACCATAGTCCTACAGAAACTTCAGTCTTCAGACATCTCTAGCTATGCGTTAACGAGAAGAAATTGTGCCACTTTTCTATGACATAAATATGCACTGTGTTTAAGTTGTGAAGTTTACATTGCTCTTTGAAGCTTGTAATTGTAATAATCTATGGCAATCTTACGTTTTCATGACACTATCAAAAGAAAAATATAATCAATTTAAGTTTTAAGCTTGTGCATAAGTTTACAGTGACCTTATAATAGCTGAAAGGCAGAATATCACAAAAATAAATATGAGCATTTGGATTTACAATTCGTATTGCACATTCTAATGGTAACTCCAAACAGTTCTGAGTCAACAAACTAATATGTGGTAGACATAAACCAAATGGAGAAATCCATAAAAATTATCATTAAGTTATAAATTATTTTAGGAGGGGCAAGCTTAGCTTAATGGTGTATAGGCCATAATTGTTAGGTCCAAAAGACATCCTCAACATGGCAAGAATCAAATAACATAAAACAGATTCTTGTGGTCTGAGCGCTGGCTGAAAGAGGCTGAGAGTTATGAGAAAAAAGTACCCCTTTTTCTTACAGCTATCAACGTTTCTGGTATTTCCTTCCTTCTTTTCTTTCACAGACCCACAGTTTCATAGGCAATAGAAAGAAAAGCTCTGCATATGTGCCTTAATAAAAATTTCCTGGGCAGTGAAAGCTGCCTGCATTTGAGGGGACAGCTGATGCTGCAATGACACATGCCCTTGGCTGCATAGGAGTGTACTTTTCAAAAGCAGTTTTCAGTGAAGAGTTGCAGATGCACCCTTCAAAGAGACTGAACAGTAAGAATGAAAGGCAGTGGCTGTAGTTATGTGGTTCATCTCAGAAATGTTGGCATGATGGCTGGTGTTCAGAACGTTGAGCTTGAAATGAGGACGGCAACCCCTACAGCCTTTGGCTAGGAGGAAGGCTTTGATGACATGAGTTGCCACGTGACGCGGTGTCACGTGCCAACACACCAAACCCTGACCCAGTTTGTCAGCAGCTGGGAAGCTAGAACAACAGCTACGTTCCTCGTGATACTTCAAGGAATCGCCTTTGTCTCAGCCCTCTCCTACACATTTCAAATATTGGTGCCACGGAGAGTGTTTTAAATGCTCACAAACTGTACACTGCCCAGAGCGTAAAGATACAACTTGAGCCGAGCCAGAAAGCTCCTCAGGGCAGTAACCCCGTACCTGTTGTGTCCAGCAGGCCTGGGTGATGCTTCCAAAAAATCAGTCAGGAATTCATGCTGTAGCTGCTCCACTTAGCTATCGCCCAAATGTAGACTGGATGGGTAGAGTGAGCCGCCAGTTGTAACACACGGGCTTTGTTAGTTTGAGCTAAATTGCTCCAATTAGTGATAGAGAAGGGGCCACGTCTTCAGCCGTCCGGATCACCGACCACAGGCACTTGGAGCATGACAATACCACCACGCGTAAATGTGAGGCCCCACGACGGTGCCCACGACGGCAATGCGTATCTAAGAAACTCCATGCTGGAGCGCACACCGATGCACGTCAAACCCAACGTAACTGCATCTGCCATCTCTCAAAGCAACGTTTCCTCCAGGGGGAAAGAGGCAGGTCCTGCCTGGGGGGGGGGCGGGGCGGGCCCGGGCGCACGACGGCGTCGCCGGGGCGAAGCCGAGGGGCAGCCTGGGAAGCGGCTGCCAGGCGATTGGCTTGGGCACCGGAGGCCGGCTTCCGCGGGCCGAGCCGCGATTGGCGCACGCCGCAGGGAGGGCGCCCTGGATTGGCTCGGCTACCTGCCCGCCGTCCCGGCTCACACGGACTCCGCGGCGGCGCGTTGAGGTGGCGGTTCGCGCGGGGATTGGGCAGGGCGGCGCCTGCTGCGCCTTGATTGGCTTGGGCGGAGCGGCAGCACCTGCTGCTCGGCGCCCGCATCCCTGGCGGCGTCGGGGGAGGCGGCGCGCATGCGCAGCCGGTGATGCTCTGGGAAAAGCGGCCGCGTTCGGCGAGTGGGGCGCGGAGGGGATCTCGCCGCCGGTAAATCCGCCCGCCGCCGGGAGGGGTGTGCTGGGCATGCCGCTGCGGCCGCCTCTCGCCCCGCGCGGGGGCTGGCCGCCGGCGNCTCTCCTGCCCCCCTCTTCCCCCCCTCCCGCCTCCCGTGGGGCTTCCTCGCGCGCCGGCCGTTACCGGCCGTTCGGCTGCCCGCGGCGGGAGGGCTGGAAGCGGGGGGGGGAGCCATGAGGGTGGGTTTGGGCGGGAGGGAATGGGGGGGTGGCCCCCATGGCCGCGCACGGTTGTGCGGCGGGGGCGGCCGGGGTTGCTCCTGCGGCGGGCGCCCGCCCTTCACGGTCTTCCGAAAAGCGGGCTCCGTATAAAATGCAGGAAGCCGGTTCGTTTTGGGCAGTGCCCGAGCACCTAGTGGCTGCTTGACTCAAACTTTTTTTTTTTTTTAAATTGAAAAATAACCTCTTCCTGGAGGTTTTACTCCAGCTAACTGTGGCAAATAAAAGAGCTTGAAAAGGCACCTGCACGAGTACAGCGTTGCGGCTTGAGTCATTGCTAAATTACACATTTAGCGTTCATTTCAGTACAATGTTTTTAATGCTTTGGCAAAAGATATTCTTTCAGTTTATGCCTGTTGTCTTTCCTAAATACTAGTAGGTGTCTCCGAAACAGTGGCTCGTTACTTTAGGTACAGTTTTCACACAAAATAAAGGAAAAATAAAAAAGTTGCGCGAGAACTCCTGGGTGCTTTTCATGGAGCAGTTTCAGCTGGATGCTGTCTTTGGTCAGGTTGATGCTGATGCAGCTGTATGGGGGAGGAATAATGCAGCACATGGTTATGGATGGAAGAAAGGGTGGGGGAAAAACACCACTTCCCATTGCCCTGGATGGAATAGCTCTTTGGCCCTAGGAAAAGCCCATGTGTTGGTGCTGGATGCAGGAGCTTTAGACCTGAGTGAGAAAGGCTGCTAATGGCAGTCTTACTCCGTTTCTGCTTGAGCATGCAGAACTCTGAGAGTTTCATGAAAAAGGCATGACCCTCTTCAAAGTCCAAGGAAAAGTTAGTAATAATCTAAAAGATCCTGACCTCTACTTAGTTCTGCATCAAATAGAATAACAATGCTGCTAATTTAATGGCACATTTAGAATATGCAAAAGACCGTGGTGCAGAGGTCTGAAGATGGACATACTTGCACTGTGCAACCATCTGTAGAAATCAAATCGTTCAGGTGGGAAGGGACCCCAGGAGGTCTCTACTCCAGCCTGCTGCTCACAGCAGGGTCAGCTCTGAGGCCAGTTCAGGGTGCTCAGAGCTTTATCTGGTCTGTCTTGGAAAACCCCAAGGACTGAGACTAGGCTGCCTGTACTGCTGCTTGTCTGCCCTCATGGGGGGAAGAATTCTAATATCCAGTCAGAGTATTCTTTCAGTTTATGCCTGTTGTCTTTCCTAAGTACTAGTATGTGTCTCGGAAACAGTGGCTTGTTACTTTAGGTGCAATTTTATGCTAATGTTGCGGCACCATTGCTGGTCCCAAGAGCATGCTTTGCAATAGTACTGCTGGCTCAGATGTCTCTTCTGATGTGTAGATGTGCTGTAGTTACCTGTGTTCCCATTGTAAAGAGTGACCAAGCTATGCAAAAATTAAGTTTAAAATTACAGCTCTGAAGTTATATATATAGACAGAACTGTCAATATGTTTATCTAGAGAAAGCAGAATATGAGCTGCCCATCCCAAAAAGAACGATTGGGAATCCCGTTTTGGAGGTGTAATTATTATTAGCTAAATTTCTGTGACTCAAGTTCTATGACTACAGCTTTTCAAACTGAAGAATGGCTATCCAGTTCTCTCTCATACTATAGCGATACCACATTCCTAATTGAAACTACTGTCAAGCTGTATGGTTTTGCAGTTACCTGTTTGCCATAGTTCCCCGAAAGATGGTTTGGAAGTCACTGGTCTTTGGCGTTAAGGCCAAGACTGCTAATAAAAACACGTTCGGTGTTTTGTGTGAGTGCCATAGACTGGGATAACTTGGTTTGTTCTGCTGAGGAACTTTTAACAGTGGGGGTCCTTTGGGCTTGTCTTTATGGTCACCTTGAGGAAAGAATAAGAAAAGTTTTTCACAGGTCTTCATGTGCTAATTAGGAAAGTTCAGTAGGTTTTAAAAACAATTAAATGTGTAGCGTGAAGTTCGATTTTGAGACCAGAAATTTGAGACCAGACTTTGGCTTAGTTGAAAGATTTATTTTACATTCTAAGACTGGAGTGCTGGCAGAGTTCACAAAAGTAAAAGACATAATGGTCGTGTTTAAAATCATCTTTGCCTGGCAACTGAAGGATAACTGTAATTGTTCTTGATAACATATTTCAGTGTTTCTGGGATTATTTTAAAAGTGTGTCCAAAGGTCAAAAAAGTGTGCCTTCTCTTCTTGAAGGGAAAAGTAAGAGATATAATTGAAGACTGAATGAAATTAGGAATGACCTAGGCTAGAATCAGGGAGTAGTGATAAGACTCGGCATGGATGAAATGAAAGCATCAGTAGTTTTGGAAGGGAACTGTGTGGAAAGGTGAGTACTAGTCTGATTTCTTGGGTGCCCTTGCTAGCCTGTGTATGGAACAGAAGTGGATGGGGCTAATTACAGTAAAATTACAGCTATGTGAGTGACAGGCATTTTGGATCGTGCACAAAATACACCTGAAATGTATTGACAAAGAAAGATGTATCTCTTCATCTGCTTTAGGAGAAGAGGAGGAGACCACCTGCATGACAAACTAGCTAAAGTAAGGTAGGCAAGTTTTATGCTGAAAAAGCAAGTCTAATACCTGATTAATATATGCCACTTTAGCTAAGAGCTAAGGAGTTCCAGAAGGTATTGTTATGAAATTCTTCAACTGTTTGTCCTAATATGATGATTAAGAACAAGAAAATGGGGGTGGTGAAACTGTGATAACCTCCAGACAAAGGTTTAAACGACTTTAAATCTTCAGGGCGAGATTATGTTAAGTTCTAGAATTGGCCAAGGATGTCTGTGAATTAACAATATCTGTAGTTTTTAACTGAAATAAAAAAAAATTAAATGCAAAAAACCTAGTAAAATTTGCAGATAACTTTTGAGAGTATCACTGTGTTAATAACGGAGAAAAGAGGGAACCATAGACGTGCCATCCTCAAGCAAAATACACAGCAGGGTGAAAAGTCCTGCAAAGAATGGCATGGATTGTGGATAGTAGTGGGGGAGAAAAAAAGAATGGTAACATAATTAATGTAGTTTTGTGGAAAATAAGTGTTTGTCCCAAGAAGGGGGGCTTTTGATGATTTCCTAATATTGACATAGTACTAGTGTGTGAAACGCTTTACTACTTTATGATACTTCTGGGTTTTGGTTCTAAATAGAATCAGTGCAGTGAATATTAAATTAATAGATCTTAAAAGAAATATGGAAAAAAATAATTAGTTTTGGTTTTGGACGTTTGTAGTACGGTCATACTGGGATGTGGGTTTTTTAGCCCTGATACTGTTTGATCTCTGTATGTGTTGCTTGATAGAACTTGCAGATGTTATAAATTGAATGATAAATAATTATTGGTGCAATTCTAATGTTTGAATTAATTACAAATCTGATAAATCCAGGAAGAAAGAAAGAGACTCACACTTCCAGTATAAGGTGGTATCTTGAATTGCTGGGATATTTAGGGGTTTAGTGGTAAACAATTTAAATAGCAATGATATGACTAAGAGGGTGACTGCTTTCTCAGGCGCAGAAAGCACCTCAGTAGCAGAATATTTAGTGTGACTAGTAGTGGCTAAAAGTAATGCAAGGTTTGAAAATGTCTTACAATAGCAAACTAAATATCAGTATTTGTCTTTCTTTTTAAACTTACTGTGGATAGAAATTAATAAGAACCAAAGGATAAATACCTGTGCAGTGGTAGCTAGAATCTGTCTTCCTTCTGTTTCCAAATTCAGAAAGAAGCATTTTTGACAAGACTGTTGAGGAAACTTGCATAGGCTTGTGCTTGATACTATACTGCTGCAAACCACTGGATACTCTAATACAAAACTGGATTTGTATGCATTACAGATGTGAAGCAAAAAATACTGGGCAACAGTCTTTTCTTTTTCGCAGCAGATTAGATTGGGAGGCTGGGGTGGTTATCTGCTATTGACATTCATACTTACACAGATTAAAGACTTTCAAGTTTCCCTGAAATTAGAAAGATGTTTGCATTTAAGCTTAAACTTTTGCACTTACTGGATAATTTTGAAATAGAAAATGTTTTCTGAAACAATCTTATACTTTCTTTTGACACTTACAGCTGGAGTTGATATAAACTCTGCACTCATCTAAACGTAGACAGTGGAAGAAGAGCCAAATACAAATGAGTAATTCTGGCAGCGGATAATAATATGTCCTAAATCTATCAATTTTATTTTCCCTAATGAAACGGATGTTACTTTTTCCTACACTGTAGAGACAGATTCAGTTTGATTACTTGTTCAGATCGTTAAGGAATGAGAAAAATAAAAGCAGTCTTACTTAGTTCTTCAAAACATATATATACTGCAGTCAGATTCTTGCTAGATTTGTGGCCTGGCAAGATAAGGGAATGGGCTACAAGCATTTCGTAGGGACAACAGGAAGGGAAAAAGAGTCTGAGTCAGGGCTGTGTAGTAAGAAATTTTTCAAATTAAGATATAGCATTTCACTAAAATACTGTAGTGACAATACTTCATGATCTTTATTTCTTATTATTTGAATGTGTTTTTTCTCTTGTAGATAAAGTCTGGGGTAAAATTGAAATAGTTTTGATAATATCCTTGCGATGATATTTAAAATTTAAAACTTTCAGTTCTTCAGATAACCAGGATGCACTTCCAGTGGGACTGGCTGTGCTTGGGTGTCCTGATAATTAGCTCAGTGACTGCAGAAATTGAAAACGAAGAAACTCTGGATGCAGATGTTGAAGTGGAGGATTTTGACAAGCAGTCTCAAGAAGCTGATGTTGACAGAGATAAATCTTCCTTAGAGGTAGAATTACAGAATTCTTTAGTTAAACCTTGTTTAATTATAAGATACGTAGTTATAACTAGTGGAGAAATTGGTGGACAAATGCATTTAAAAAAGAGCAAGTTAACACGCAGTTGACAACTGAGTGGGCGTCAAACCCACCAGTCTGAGTTTTTCAGTTGCTGTATGTGACACGAAGGACAAGCTTAGTGAATAATTCTACTATGCCAAAGTGTAAAATCAGATCTCCTTGCCTGTGGTGGATAGTCATGAAGAAGGTTTTGCTAGTCCGTGCTTCAATCTAGATACAGAACCTTTTGTTGTAAGCCCTAATGTGCCATTTCTAGAGAAGAAAGCATCTTGGTCTTACTGAGATTTTGACTTTAGACCAGTTTCTTGATTTCATCAGTCACAGCTGCCTTTTGACACTGTCTTTATTCCCAGAAATCTTTCTCTATTTGTTATGCTGTACTTCATAATAGATGTGGGCAATATTCATAAATTATTTTTTCAACTTTTTACTATGTAGCCCAACTGTAATGTGCCAAGTAGATAGGAAAACAGAAGAATGGAAAACATGTATAGAAAGAAATGGGGACAAAGCAGAGAACTGGTGCAAGTTCAGTAAATTTTCTGGGGTTTTGTTATGGATAAGATGTGTAATGGTACTTGAGTTAAGATCTTTGAACACAGGAAGCAATTTTTAAAATTCACATATGTGAAATTGCTCACTGTTAGAGGGACGTGCCCAAACTGTAGAAATGGGAGGGCGGGGAAAGGTGTTCTGTGCTGCTAGA
>VYZW01010348.1:0-15257 GCA_013401315.1 Balaeniceps rex
GAAAATTAACTCTATCCCAGCTGAAACCAGGACAGATATCTTCAAATACAAGGAGTACCTGAGATTTCAAAGAGTTTAAAGGTTGAAGAGCAGCTAATGAAATTCTTTTTCCAAGAGCAGAGAGTTGCAAACAGATATAAAACAAAAGAATTAATTCCAGCTTCATACTGTTGATGGGCACAGGAATGGGGAAAAAAGCAAAGCTGTAGAACAACATCTTAAAAACCTAAAAATGACATGAATTGAATGTAAACCATGAGATGAAAGCAGTGGGACAAATTTTATTCCAGCTTTGCAGAAACATTCCCTTGGAGATTTATTCTGACAATGCCAAATCCATTTTCCATGGCAGGGTTATGAGAATGGGAGAGCAAAGCCAGGACTTTGCTGGGGAAGCCAGTCGCAGCCTTCACTGGGAAGAGAGTAGGAGCATATGGAAAGGGAACAATGCATTCCTTCTGAGGGGGAGGTGGGACAGGCTCTCCCCCTTTCTATAGAGCTTTGTGTTTCCACACCCAGAGATGATGTTTAGGCTTGGCTCTGACTGCAGCTTTTCAGTTTGTTTTTGGGAATGCCTCAGGAGGGTGAGAGGGCTCCTAGCACAGCAACAGCCACACAGATCCCTAGATCACTCCTAGGTACACACTGCCCACACACCTCTGAAGGGACCTGCATGTGAGAAGCCAGAAACCTGGCAAGGGTTATGGGGCAGAGTAATTGCAGCACTAAGAAAGGTGATAGGAAATAGCAATTTGATGTGTAATCAGGCTGAGATCCTTTATTTTTGCCCACAAAAGGATTAAGCACCATCATCATAATTGAACCACAGAGCACTTTCAGTAGCAACTCTGAGTGGAAGAAGACTGCCATCTTCCTGTTTTTAAACCATCCTTTTCACCAGCAGCCTGCCCTCCTTTTGCAGTTTTTAATACACCCAGTTCACAATCCTACTCTTTTAATGATTTTAATAGACAAGTTATCATAGAGATATAAATGAAAAGCAGGAGAAAACTATTGAAAAGAGCATGGATCTGACTTCAGTAAAAGAGAAAGGCTGTGTTAATTTGACGGAAATTTCATTTTCTCCCCTCTCTCTCAAAACCATGTACAAATTACACATTTACATGATAGATAAGTATGTTCCTTTCTTAGGGAAAGTACTATGCTGGAACTCAGAGCTTGGGTAAGTTCCATGTAATGTGGCCATTGCCAAGGAAACTACTTGTTCTTAATTGAATAGTAGAGAAAATATTTGTGTAACTTATTGGCACATAAATTAAGGTTGCCCTTGAGCAGCCTTAAACTCACACAACCTTCTTTCTTAACCAAATTGTCATAGTTTCTTAGATTTTCTTTTAATGCAGAAACATCATGGAAGAGTCACAAGATGCCAGTGGCCTCTTCCCTAACTCTGACCACTGTTAAAGTTGCACGATGCTTAACTTCAACACCTAAAAGAGAAAAAGCTTGATTATTACAGAGATCACAATAAAATGCCAAGCAAGTATGGGCTAAGCAGGGAAAAGGTAATAAAATAAGCTGTTATGGATAAAACTCCTCCCAAAAAGAACGTCACATCCTCAGTGATAACAGTGATGATAACCTCAGTTTGTCCACACTGGTGTAGCTCCGCTGAAGTCAATAGATTCATGCTGATTTACATCTGCTGAGCCTTTTATTTGTTGTTTTTATCTTCCCCCCGTCACCGGTTCTTACTATTTATTCAAATTAGTGTTGGTTTCTGAAGGACAAAAGAAGTAGTTTTCTAAAACAAGGATTGTCTTTCATGCAAAGTCTGAGAGACTGTAAAACCCCATGACAGGTTAGTTAAGTTAAGCAGTCCTCTGCTGCTACTGATGTTCAGGAGCCAGAGACTTTGCAGAGCCTCTTAGCAGGGAAAAAAGTGGGATGAGGGTGGACCAGATCATCTTACCCTTAACTTTCCATTCCCTGTATGTCTCCTTCCTGGAATGCTGCTGGGAAACAGAGGAGCATCATGGACTCGCCATACCAAACACTGAAGGTGCATGCTCAGTTCAGTCATTCTTTTTCAGTTGTTTCTGGTAGAAAAAAAAAGTGCTTAATATCTTGCTCTTTAACAGGAAATGTCAAGAGGGAGGCTTCTGATAACCAAATAATAGATTATGCTGTTCCAAAAATATGCATTTTTCCTTGCTTTATCTCTCATAGGATGCTCATCAAATTCCATCTATAATGTTTCAAAATTTTGATGTCTAATTTAATTGAAGCTTCTCTGGAATGCTCTCATTAAAGTGCTTCAGAAAAAGGAGGTAATAAAATAAGGGTAATTAATTTGGGATCTTGTAAGGAACCAATTAACACCAGAAAACATTAATCTAAGCTATTTCACTCTCTCTTGGTAAATTGTGTTCTCTTAAACCATGGTCCTACTATTTTGGAGACAAGGAATGGTTCTTCCATTTGTCAGGTCCTGCATGAGACCAGTCATCATCCTGGATTGCAGGATCCCTAGGACACAGCTGTTATGTTAGATGCCTGTAAAAATGCCTTTAAATAATAGACCACTGTAATACTTCCCATGTAGTCCCTTGCCACTAATTGATTTCATTTTCTTAATGAAATGTGGCTTTTAAAATTCAAACAAAAAGCAGATTCTTATCCACATGATTCCTCCTTCCACTAAGGATAAGGGAGGACAGTGGTGAGTGTGGTGTCCTTTCAGTCAGTGATGAGTGAGTGCAGAGTCTATATATTCAGATAAGTGAGGATAAATGTTGGTTAACTCAGGGTTATGTGCTTGTCAGATAAACCCTCTGAATAAAAACATGGCAAGATGCTATGAGACCAAGGCAGGGAGCCCAAACAGCATCATATAGGTGACCCTGTCATTTAAGAATAGAATAGAATAGAATAGAATAGAATAGAATTGAATTGAATTTAAGCTGAACTTGTATTAATAATGGTCCTTAACAAGCTGCCAATCCCTAAGGAGAGCCTTTTGTGCCTTTTCCCTGATGCTTTTGTGTTCGCTTACTTGATGGCCACAAATCAGCCCTAGCTGAGTTGCGGTCAGTCCTAGGGCAGCTTGGGAAAATGAAGCTTATTTCTCCTTGCCTTCCTTGTGCTCTTGCTTTTTCCCCCTTTCTTTGCCTTTTACCACCACACAAATCATAAAAAATTCCAGGCTGGGTGTCAAGCTACATAAAACAAGCAGACACCAGTTTCCTCTTTGTTTCAGTGCAGAACACAGATGGGAAGGGGGAAACTGCTGTTTCACTGAGATATTTGCTATTAGAGTAGAAAATCCAGAACCATCCTGATGACACTGGGAAACACGTTGGCAGGGGGTGTTTTTCAGTTAGTAGGAAATCCAAATGAATTTCTTAATATCTGCTGAAAAATAATAGCAAACCACTCACTGAGTAGTTAAGCTCTGTTCCACTTTTCCCACCTTTTCCTGTTAAATTAAAAACAAGCAAAAAAAAAAAAATACCAACCCCAAAACCCCACTATTCTGAGGACCAGAAAAGAATCTGCAGGTTTGAACAGGCTGCATCATCCATTCATGTCTGCTGGTGGCCTGTTCCTGGACTCCAAGCAACTGAAGCGCAGAGTGAGAAGTGCAAAGCCTGCCTGGGATAAGGATGCTGGTATCAGCTGCACTTCCAGAGCTGTGTTCTTAGCAACTTCAAGATGCAGTGACAAAGAGCAAGTTTCTCTACTTGACATATTAAACTTGGTTTTAGGCTTGTCTCAAGACTGGGTTTGCTCTGTGTCTATGATCCATCCCTCCAGACACAATATCTAAGAGGTCACTGTGGTGTAAACTCCAGCAGGCTTTGGAGACAGCGGGCCACAGTGTTTCCTGTGTCTTGCAGGCTCCAACCTGCTTCTTCATACAGTCTGGGTGGATGCAAGGCAGAGCCAAGCACACCCCAACCCTGCAGATTTTGAGCCCTGTCTGCAGCCAGACTGTAGGCAGCAACGTGGACAGACAGCATGGGAGTTATGGACTGCAGGATCACTGGCATGGTGATGCCTCTTCCCCAGCTCAGCTCACAGCATGGTGCAATGTGACCTATGCTGCCTGATTCTCCTTGCTGAGCTTGGCTGCACCCTGTGCTCCAGCATCACCATCAAGGTGGCACACAATAGTGAGGGTGTTTGCAGAAAGGCTTCTGCTCACTAGTTAAAATCCTTTAGGATATGTTCAGATTACCTTGATTTGCATTGAAAGTCACAATTTATGTAGTCACTGCAGTACTGGTTTGGGCTGTGAAAACTGTCTTGACATTTCAGTAGTCTAAAATCCCAGTTGTAGAGGAGCTTAAACACTTTGGCAGCTGGTAGGTATCACGAGAAGTAGAGGGGAGGGGAGGGGAGGAGGAGGAGAAAGAAAATACTCCTTTTCTTTCAAGTATTTTCTTATCCAATTTGTATGCAGTTGCCCATAATGACCAGGTGCATGGATGTCTCTACTTACTAGAATAAGATTCATTCGGGTCTTTGAGGTGGGAGCTCCGATGATTTTTGTTAGCCATCAACATTTTTGTTTTCTCCCTCACTCTTGAATATGCATGTTTCCTGTTTGGAAAGGAGCTGTTTCCTTTGAAAATTTTATTTGCCCTTGAATACTCAACATCACAAAAATAACTAAAAACACAACTGGTGTAATGGTCAAGAGAAAAAAGCTAAGCATCACCTCAGCACTGAAATGCAGAGGAAAGTAGATTTCCAGGTGAACCACGTTTGGTTTCCCTTGTTCTGTGTGTGCAGCAACTTCTGCCTGAGATTCTGTTTCCTTTTTTGCCACTGACACAAGCAAACAACTTTCTCATTCTGTTCCTATGTTCTAATTGCTGCTGCCACTGGGATAATAATCCATACCTACATTTTGGTATTGTGAGAAGCATTTAACTTTGCAAAGTGTTTGACATCTTAGATGAAAGGACATTTGGAAGTGAAAAGTATTTTATTACCATTGCTATTGACTCATTTGAAAAGCAAACCTCAGCCTGACAAGACTGCTAAACAAACACCACCCCACGCTTGAGAGGCAGCAAAACCCAAATCAGTTAGGGAAACCACCTACCTCTACAAACTTTGGGAACTGAATAAACTACTAAGATCTAAATTCCACCTTTGGTTGTTAAGAAGCCTAGTAGAGTGATGAAAGGCTTCTTTTCCCTTTCTTGTTTTAGTTAGATAGTTTTTTTCATGGTCAAGATTTTTCTTTTCAGCACAATTTTTCTGTGTATTTCTTATAACATGATTTTTTAAAAAGAAAATGAATGGAAGCAGCTAATCATAATGATCTACTTGCATAACAGTGTACCCAAAATAAGGATCTGACTAAGGAGCCTTCTCATCGACTTTGGTGTGTCCAGTGATGTCTGGTCTCATTTTTGTTTCTTGAACCACACTTTGCTCACAGGTAAGGCATCTTCTGTTTGAAAAGATGCATGGGAAAGAGTTGCTTCCCTCATTTCTAGCTCTCATTCCTCTACAGTTTTATAAAAAAATCATTTTCTGCTTCTTTGCCTTATTCTGATATAACAGCCAACAGATTGAGGAAAACTAGTGACTATTTATTGATTTTAATCATAACTTGGACTAGCCAAGGACCAGCTATCTGATCTTAACTGTTGGCAGCAAACCAGCTCCCACAGGGTGGGAGCATGAGGTTAACCCTGCAGCCAGCCTGCCCTGGCTCAGTGGGACTGAGCCACTGCTCAGTCTGGGGAGGGCACGCACAAGCATTGCACAAAACAGAAGAAGGGGATGCATGCAAAACCTTTGAGAACTACTGGTCTACAAGAAACCCACTTCATTTGTGACCTATATTACATCTGACACCAGATATTCAAGGTTAAAAAAATATGTACATCAGTCGCTATTCACAGACACCACTATCTAATGAAACAAGAGCAATAGTTCTCTTGATTTGTTTTACCTATCAATAAGGCATTAGAGATCTATTACAGCCAAGGAATAAAGATGCAAACAGGTTCATCCTGCTACATGCTGAAATGGATACTTCAGTCTATTATCCGGTTTTGGCTTTTGTCTTGATGAGTGTGATCTATTTACTAATGGAGTTAAATGGAAGCGGAATTAGGTCTCTTGAATCAGGTTGGCTATTGTGGCTTTTTACATCCCATTATCGTATCAGTATTCACAGCCTCTACTTTAATTTCCAAATTCATCTTGAAAATATTTTAAAGCCAGGAAGGGAAGTGTATCATGCATGGAGCATTCATATGCAGAAAATATTTGTCCAAAATAGTCTAGGTTAATTTTCTTTTCACATAATAAGTCATACTCAGGAGCAAATGCAGGACTTATGGCTTTGCATTAAATTACCTTGCTGTTTCTCAAAACAAAATCAGTTGATAGGTTTTATTTTGCTGATTATAAAATGCAAAATGGTCTGTAGACAGGCTGCTGAAGAATGCAAAGATTTTACTATTGAGATGCTGGACTTTGACTTAATTTATAAAGAAAAAGCAGTTTGGGGGTTTTAGCAGCTGAAGTAAAAGACTGTCTTATTATTCTTGGGTATGTCTAGAGAGTGATCACAAAAAGGCAGTCTTTCAATAGCAGGTCTTGGCAGGAATTTAAAGACTAACTGACAACAGTTTGAAAGTGGGACCTTTATCAGCACTTCAGGTAATACCACTCTTAGCAAATTACATGAGGAAATTTGCCAAGGCTGCAGGGTCCACAGGTCATCTGGAGGAGCTGTTTGAAACTTTATCTATTTAATAAAAAAATCCAGAATGCCCTTTTCACATATTAAAGCCCAATGAAAGGGCACTATCAAAAACAGATTTTCTGATAACAGATAGGCACAGGTGGCTTCCAGTAGTGAAAAGCATCTTGGAAATATTAAGAAGGTAAAACTGATGGGCTTACAGTTATTGCTTTTTGGAGTATTTTAGAGTGATGTTGCCTTTTTGTGCATTCATCATGCACCGACATAATATTAATCACAGGGCAGCTGGAACAAGCACTCTTCAACACCTTCCTGCATCAAACCCCATTCAAGTTCAACTTGTCCCATCTGTTTCATTGCACAAGACAGCTTTGAGATTGCTACACTTCCAGTTAGTAGCTATTGTCTAGACTGGTCAAATGAACTTCATACTCAGTTTTAAAAGCCAGGCTTGAAAAAGGAATTAAGATAAATAAGCAGGCCTGCTGATTTCCACCAGGCAAGGATGCATAAGAGATCTAATCAAGAGAAAACTTTCTAGGTAGTAAATTCTGGAAGCAATTAATGACTGTCGCCAAATTGATCTTTGACCCAAAGGCAATCATAGACCTGATTTGGTACACCATCAAATGAATATCAGGTGGTGCTGGGCCAGGGCAGGAGAATGGGGACAGTGCTAGGGACAGAGGTAGGGAAGCCTAGAGATTTCTCCCACATGTGCCTATGGGAGCATGGACTTTCCAGCTCAAAACCTGAGTTTGTGAGGGAATCAAAGAGCCATAGAAATGTTGGTTGGACCTCTGGGGGGTCTCTAGTCCAACCTTCTGCTCAAAGAGGCCTATCACCAGCACTAGATCAGGCCAACTGCAGCTTTATCTGGCCAAGTGGTGAAAACCTTTAAAGGTGGTGATTTGAACACCTCCCTGGGGAACCCACTCCAGTGCTGCACCGACCTCCTGGTGAAAAAGCTTTTCTTAATGTCCACCCTGAACAACCTGTGCTGCAGCTTGTTGCTGTTGCCCCTTGTATCACCTACCGCAGCTAAGAAGAGTTTGGCTCCATAGTCTTAGTAACTACCCTTTAAGCACATGTAGGCTGCTATAAAATCAGCCCTTCACCTTGTCCTCATCAGATTAATCAATCCCAGCTCCTTCAGCCCTCCTTACAGGTCCTGTGCTTTAGGTCTCAACATCTTGGAGCCCTCCATTGGACTTTCTTCAGTTTCTTTACATCCCCCTTGAACAGGAGGCCCAAAACTGAACTCAGTTGTCCAGTTATGGCCTCACCAGCATTGGGGCAAAGAGGAAAATTACTTCTGTCAATCTGCTGACCAAATTCTTCCTAATGCAGCCCAGCACACAGCTTGCCTTATTCATGATAGGAGCACAACTGGCTACTGTTCACCATAACTTCTGGGTCCTTTTCAACCAGGTGCCATTCAGCCTGTCACTGCCCAGCCTGTACTGATGTATCAGATTATTCCACCCCAGCTCCAAAGCTTCATGTTTCTCCTTGCTGAACTTCACGAGGCTGCAGTAAACCCAGTCGGTACATTTATCCAGGTCTTTCTGGGCTGAAGTTCTGTCTTTCAGTATGTCAGCCATGCTCCAAGTCTAGTATCATCTCCAGTTTGCAGAGGGTATGCTCAGTGTCAGTTTCCAGGTCATTGACAAAGACATTGAACAATATGGGTCCCAATATCAACCTTCAGGGTACTCTGCTTGCAACAGGCTGCCAAGCAGGCACAAGCTGTTGGTTGTTACCCTTTGGTAAGGAGGAATAGCCACTGGACATACTGAATGTAGATAACACATCTCACAGAGCTGGAAGCAGCACTGTCATAGAGTAGACCTCACCTAAGGCAGCTTTTTGCAGCAGGTTTGGGAAGTAGTTGTGATTTCAGCAGTTGCTCTGCAGAGACAAACCAAAACTCTGCGACAGAGCTTGGTTGAAATGTGTGCTGGGGCTGGGCATTCTCTTTTCAGATCAAACCGCAATAAATATACTGAGCTAGAGGGAAATAACAGATACCTTGACCCCCAGCAATAGCTGTATTCTTCATTTCAGCAAAACTAACAGAGAGAGGTTGAATGGCACATTCACTGGATGAGAATGGATGGGTGGGGGAGCCCAGAGGAAGGGACCATGTTGTGGTTTAACCCCAGTAGGCAGCTAAGCACTACACAGCCGCTCGCTCACTCCCCCCACAATGGGATGGGGGAGAGAATCGGAAGGGTAAAAGTGAGAAAACTCATGGGTTGAGATAAAGACAGTTTAATAGGTAAAGCAAAAGCTGCACATGCAAGCAAAGCAAAACAAGGAATTCATTCACTACTTCCCATCGGCAGGCAGATGTTCAGCCATCTCCAGGAAAGCAGGGCTCCATTACATATAACGGTTACTTGGGAAGACAAACGCCATAACTCTGAATGTCCCCCCTTCCTTCTTCTTCCCCCAGCTTTTACTACTGAGCCTGACGTCATATGGTATGGAATATCCCTTTGGTCAGTTGGGGTCAGCTGTCTCAGCTGTGTCCCCTCCCAACTTCTTGTGCACCCCCAGCCTACTCGCTGGTGGGGCTGTGTGAGAAGCAGAAAAGGCCTTGACTCTGTGTAAGCACTGCTCAGCAATAATGAAAACATCCCTGTGTTATCAACATTGTTTTCAGCACAAATTCAAAACATATCCCCATACTAGATTCTATGAAGAAAATTAACTCTATCCCAGCTAAAACCAGTACAGACCAACATGGATTCCTCTCAAACATCTACCTACGGGCATCAGTGTCTCAGTCTATCCAGCTCTTGTGTTAGAGACTAGCAGCAAAGAATTAGGAAACAGAAACGAAACAGTGGAGACTGTAATGATAGGAAGAATCTACATGTTTTCCACTTCACCAAAATTCTTCCTAGTCCTCCTACACTTCCCTGAGTATTAGGTACTCTACCCCAAGTTTTTGCTAACCCACTGAAGCAGCCCAAACCAACCCTTGTTCCTTTCCAGCATCTTTCAGAAATGGAAGCAGGATCCATGGGGTTAATTACAGGTGGTCCTAAATGCCTAAATGTCCTTCTGAAGATGTATTTTCATGGAAAATGGCTTCCATTAAATATATTTCTTCCAAGCAAAATGTCTGCTACATTATAGATCATCTCCCATCTCCCTTGTTGCATTGCAACTCTGATCCTATCACACCAGCTCATTTCCTCCAGGGAACAGTGCAGCACAACACAGGAAATATAGTGTGGCAGGAGACTCCAGGACGTAAAAGAAAAGGGGAATACAAGATTCATTTTCCAAGACAAATATTTTAGTGTCAGCCAAAAAATTTTGGTGTTCACATCTCTCAAAAAAAAAAAAAGGAAAAAGAGAATAGCAAATTATTTTCTGTGGGTACTTTTCCTTTTTATTAACTCCAGAATTAACACTAATTCTATCATCATTAATTCCTGGAATTTCCCTAAAAGTTTGCCAGGTTTTTCATGAGCTTTAAGATACAGCACATGATAGGACCCAAAATTGTTTGCAGTAGAAAGATTTACTGAGGCAAGTTCCAAAGCCCTTCCATCTACCAGTTCTTGCTTATGATTATTAATAAAAGCACTATTATAATCAAATACATTATTGCACTATTTCTTGTAGTATCAAATAAGTCATAAGGAAGCAGAGTGCAATTATCCAGAGCACTTCCATTAGCATACGAAAAAAAAAAAGACAAAGGAGACCTAGGGTAATTGTAGTTCCTCGAGCATCACTGATTTTGAGAAGGATTTCACCAGCTCATCTAGTGAATAAAGGTCTTCTTCCAGGAAGGAGTAGTTAAAAAAAGTGTGAGTGGATAGTTTTCAAACTTGCTTTGAAGCTCTCTGGATATTTTGTCACAGATCACAGAGGACTTGGACTTGCATTCCATGAACTGCAGAAATGCAGACAGTAGCTGTGAGCTCTGTAGCTGTTTTCCATAGATATTTACCCATGCAGGTTACTCTTACTTTTGAGGATGTGGGGGTGTGAAACCTCAACCATTCAACTGTTTATGAATTGCTGACTGAGGACTTTATAGCAGTGTGATTGAAACTGCTTTTGGAGGAAGTAGCAGGATGGGCTCTTTGGGAAGAGGACTGTGAGAAAATTTTTGAGAGCTGGAGTGGGTGCTGGGGCAAGTCAGAGAGGTTCCCAGGGGCAAGGAGGGGGAGAAGAGTAGTTGTGAGCTGGGACATGTGTGAGGACAGGGGAAAAGCTAGGATGGGTTAGTGACAGTGTCAGGGAAGGGCTCTGCACTGGATGGGAAGCTGGCCCAAAGTGATCAGTGTGGCTCAGAGAGTGCAGGGGGAGCTGGGGTATCCCTCTTCCTCCCTTTAGCATCCTTTTCCCTCCCAGGCCCCAGCAAGCTCCAGGGGACAAAAGCCAACCACTCTCAGAGCAAACTGCTGAGACACACACAGAGGGCCCGTGGAGCTGTACTTCGCGATTTCCCAGCTGACAAGGAAACAACTGACAGTGTGAAAACTTCAGACAAGTGTTCACTACTTTGTTTCACTAAATAAGCCATTCAGATAGGGGGGAAAAAAGGAAAAAAAAAGCAAAACATATCTGTCATAGAAAAAGCTGTCTTTAGTCAACTCTTAAAAAGAAACATGGGTTTGAACTCCAGACACATTTGAAAATATTGCAGCCTCCTGGAGCAGAGGTACCAGAAGGGAGGGACACAAAATTTATTGAACAAACTGTGTGCTGTGATTTGGGTTGGGAAGTTAATGCACTGTGTACTCACTCATGCAGCTTCTCTATCTCTCTAAATGCAGGGAAGTAACATGTACCATGGCAGGGCATGCACTATCTTGTTCTGAGCCTTTCTCAAAGCATCATGCAAAGCTGAATTAATTCATCCGTACAAACTATTTCTGAGGTAGCCCAGCCAGTGATATTTTCCCTATTTAACAAGAGAAGAAAGTGATTCTGGGTACTGAATTTCTTTATAGTAATTTCCATAATCTCACTGAGAAACAGCAAAGTCCCTAAGCACATGCCCAGGTTACTGAGAAGCCCAGGCAGTACAGGTCAGGGTCCTGGCACAGCATCAGAGGGCTCTGTCCTGTAGGGACAGTGGCCCCGACATGATGGTCCATTTTTGCAGTGCTTTGTACTGGTGGGAAGCATTAGCCCTGGGCTCCAGGACAAATTCAAAGTGGCCATTTGGGCTGTCCCTGGGTATGGCACCAAACTCCCTTGCTGCTTCAGTTACCCAGTGTGGTCTTTGCCTCCTGTCCCTGAAGGAGCGGTGTGGCAAGGCACCACTGAGCAGCTCTGCACTGCTCCCGAGAGGTGATGCGCTTTCAGCGGTGTGTGAAGCATCCCTGTTAGCAAGAAGAGTTTATAATCTGGTTGTAAAGAATGTAAAGCACTTTTGGATTCTTCTGGATGAATGACAAATAAATGACAACAGTAAAGTTATTAACTGGCTGACATAACTGGCTCATTCAGACTCCCAGCTCTGCTCAGTATCTGCATGATCTCACCTCTGCTTGGGAGACAAAGTTTTTACTTATTGGTTGGCCAAATCTGAAAATAATAATAATAATAAAAAAATTCTGGCAAGAGGAATGAGCAATGACAGCAGTCTGAGCAGGACAGTCCACTGGCCAGATTTGTCAGCTCAGGAGGTGACTTCAGCTGGAATTAACAGAGGGAATGCCGCTCAGAGACCAGGCTGAGCAAACAAGAGTGACCTGTGGGAAGAGCACCAGCCTTCCCTCCTGTACCCTGCCTGGGAAAGGGGACACAAATAGGGCTCTCTGAGATTTCAGCGAATGGGAATGGCTGACTAAAAAAATGCTTGTCTTACCAACCACCATGGGCAGGAGCAACCGCATACCGTCTTCCAAGCAAAGGCTTGTTCAACACAGGATGGATTTCAAGCAAAGTATGGTGTAAGAGAGAACTGGTCTATTGCTATTTTCCCTGATTTACAGCTACAGCTGCATTATTGTGCTTACATTTCACATGACAGGGTGTTATATCATGAGGCCTAGGAGATTACCAAATCAGACTGTACACAAAGAGTAAATAACCGGCTAGGCCTCATGATAGCAATCACCGAAATGAAGATAACTCATTACATGTGAGGAAAGGTTGTTTCTTTTAAATCCCATGCCATGAGCACACAGATGACAGCCTCACTGTCAATGAGCACTGAGCAATTCCTTCATCACACGTAACAGGCAGGAGATGCTCGCTGGTGGACATGTGGGAGACAAATGCCTGACATGACACATGCATCCAGGTGCAGAATCCCCTCCTGGCAGACCCCTCCTGCCTCGCAGCTGCTGCGGGCGGCAGACGGTGGATCCGGCAGAGTGGTGAAGAGGCACAGTGGCAGGGGTGCCTGCTGTGCCCATCGGGTCAGCCTGTCCCAAATGAGTGACAAGGCCTTGCCATCCTGTCCAAGCCTCTCTCTTGGGATACACAAGGTCAGTTCCTTGGGAAAGGTAGACATAATCCTCAGGGAGCTGCCAGAGAAGAGAGACTTAAACTATGAAAACAGCAAAAGAAAACTTTAGATTCTGATAAAAGGCACTTAAGAACCTCACTCCAGTCACGTCAGAAGACATTGGGTACCTAAGCAGCTTTTGAAAGCTTGCACATACCCATCAAATGAGGAATTTTGTCATTTCAGGTTGTTACTGCATTCTTTTGCAGGCAGCAACAAAACTCAGTGTCGTGGTTTAGCTCCAGTCGGCAGCTGAGCACCACACAGCCGCTCACTCACCCTCCCCCCACCCCCGGTGGAATGGGGGAGAGAATCGGAGGGGCAAAAGAAAACTCGTGGGTTGAGATAAAAACAGTTTAATAATTGAAATAAAATAACAATAATAATGATAGTAATAAAATTGCAATGAAAAGGAGAACAAGAGAGACAAACAAAACCCAGGGAAAAGAAAACAAGTGATGCAACCGCTCACCACCCGCCGACCAACGCCCAGCCAGTCCCCGAGCAGCGATCGCTGCCCCCCGGCCAACTCCCCCCAGTTTATATACTGAGCATGACGTCATATGGTATGGAATAGCCCTTTGGCCAGTTTGGATCAACTATCTTGGCTGTGCCCCCTCCCAGCTTCTTGTGCACCTGGCAGAGCATGGGAAGCTGAAAAAGAAAGTCCTTGACTAGGGTAAGCACTACTTGGCAACAACTAAAACATCAGTGGGTTATCAGCATTCTTCTCATCCTAAATCCAAAACACAGCACTATGCCAGCTACTAGGAAGAAAAGTAACTCTCTCCCAGCTGAAACCAGGACACCCAGTTTAAAAATAGGAAGCGATTGCAGAGAGGCAAGAGAACAAGATGAGTTTTATGTTTGTTTTACACAGGGAATTGGCAGTGGTTGTCTCTGCTGACTGCGGTGCTACGCAGCATTCCCACACCCTCACCAGCCCTCTCCAGCCTCAGCCATCCCCATACCACTGCCTGCCCCAGACCCACCTGTTCGGTAAATTATTGTGTATCAGTTGCAACTGAGGATTATTTTTATAAGATGTAATGGCACTTTCAGGAGTTTGATTAGAATCCTAACAGGAGAGCCCTCTTTTCCTTTCTAATACCTAATTTTGTAATATTGTTGGTACTGTCTTGCTAGTAGAGCTATAACATATAAATGCTGAAATCTGATTCATTTTCCCCATGCTACAGAACTTATGGGTCAAAAACCAAGGAAAAAATCCTTGTTTGGATAGATGCTGGGTCTCTTATTTACCCATCCTTGCTTACAGAGGTATTTTCATAGACAGGTTGAATAATTTGTTCCGCAAAGCTAATGCCTGGTTTCTAATGTTGATTCAAATACAGTACTGAATCTTCTTAGGTTAAAGATCTTTCCTTTTAAATCAATTTCTCTATTATTACAAAATTTAAAGTACACCACTCAACTAGATATTTACATTTCTTCAAGGATCTATAATGTGAACAAAACTTGCCTGTCATTTCCTAAATGGCCTCCTGGATTTTTGCCTAGGATTAAGTGCATTGGTTGACATTGAGCCATCTGTGCTATGCTTTGCTATTATTTTGTTCTGAAAAGTAAATGAACAGAAGAAGGCATAATGGTAGTTGCATCCACCCATTAAAGGGCATGTGTTTCGCCAAAAGCCAATATCATTCAACTATTAGCATCATTTTATAAGGTCTTCCTTTTCTGAAGAAAATACATAATGTGCATTAATAGTTCATTATTTGTTATGTGATTTCACAGCCTTTGTTTAGGTTTGGAAGATTTATAGTGGAACACTTAAAATCTAAAATATGATGACTGTCAAAGTCCTGACTTTACTCTAGCATGAGAGGACAATTATTTGCCTTGCCAAACTCTGTGCTCTTTTAGAATAAGAATGGGCCAACCTCTGAATTCATATATAGCACCACTGTAATAAACGGAACATTACATTCCAGGTTATTTCTGTTCAAAGAAATACTTTCTATGTGACCTTGCTTCAAATAATAAGATATTTTAATTCTGAGAATTATTTCCCTGTCCTGGTTTTGGCTGGGTTAGAGTTAATTTTCT
>VYZW01010350.1:0-19324 GCA_013401315.1 Balaeniceps rex
AACAGCCTGTAGCCCTCGATAGCCACGTTCCAGTCATGCAAATCTTGCAGATTGGATCTTAAACATGTATGATAAGCGGTTTTTATAACAACAAATGTTGGTTTATAAAAATAAGTTGTTCTACTCCACAGAATATCTGGAAATGTATGAGGTACTCTCAATCAATCACCCAGTGAATAAGAAAATGGAAAAGGATAAAAAACTTGACAAGGTATGAATATAAGGTTTGATTCAAAGCTCAAGGATGAAGGAGGATTTCTTCTCAATTTCTTCACTGGGCCTGTGTACTGAATGACACATTATTACCTGTTAATTAAGGAACAAAAGTATGGAACAAAAAAATACCTTGGCTATACTATGGATGTCTGTCTGAGATAGGGAAGGCACTAGGTTTCATTTACATATTCTTTTAAAATGAAACGTTTTCTATTGATAGTCAGAAATTCCATTTATTACCCATTACTTTTTTCTGTTGTCTTTCAGTGATGAAAAATTCTAAACTACAGAGCTGAATTACTATGAAAATAATACAGAACACTATGTATTTACTGTTTATTAAATAAAAAAATAATGCAATATACTTTCAGTTTCTCACTTTTTGCTGGAACTGTAGAAATATAATATTCTGGGGAAATCGTAATCATATAGAGATGAACAATATGTTCTTTTCAATAGCTGAATGTAGAAATCCATGCCCAAATAAAATTAAGTTGTGGAATTTGGAATAATTGTGGAATACAACATAAGTAATCCAAACAATTTCATTTAAAGTTGGAATATCCACAACTAGAAGTTAATTTACCATGCAGCTTGTCTCTATGTATACTAGAATTCTGTATAGGGCAGTTGTGATTGATACTCAGATTTTAACAGGTTTTCTGGCATTATGAACAATATCTCTAATAACAAAATTCATTCTTGTACCTTTTTTAGTGTCTATGTAATACTGAAAAAATTTTTGATCTGACTTTGGAGTCAATTGCAGTACACAACATAAAGCACTCATCTGAAGTATCTCATTTCTTAAATATCATTAATTGTGACAAAATATTTTATAGTTCATGAAGTACTTATACCTATTATAAAAAAAAAGAGAATTTCCTATTAGAGGGGTATTTATTATTTTACTTTTGTGGTTCTCTAAATTTATTTTAATATACTTTTATTGCTACAATTATTCTATTGAAATCACTAAATGTTGTGACATCTTAAACATCATTTTTGCCACAACAACAAAAAAAACCCCCTCTGATCTATAGGATGATTACTCTTTAAGATGGCAGTTTGGGGTACATAAACTCTTGTGAAAAAATGTTAGACCTGAGTGTCTGTTCCCTCAGCCTCAAACTCAAGTCTCAGCACATGGGTGGGAAGTATATCTGCAACAGCTTTTACATGTTGTCAAACAATGACAATTGCTTTAATTTGGTCATGTGGCAAAATGCATTTGTCACAAGATAGAATCAACTAATCTGACCGTTTTTCTACATGTGACACCTAAGACATTTGATCATGTAACAAATTATGATCCTATAACAATAGGAAAACCAGAAGATACTTAGGAAAATAAATATGACTGGAAAATTAAACAAACACAGAACAAATGCAGTCTTTCTTTGGTGTGCCCCCTTCCTGATTGCCGTTTTAGAGGTTCAGCTCTACTCCATGAGGACCTAACCTTGTTATAAATAATCCAAAATAAATGCAAAGTCTGAGAAATCTTGAGTGAATTAAATAAATTTTATTGTTCTATAGACATGGAAAAAGAATCATATCATCAGATTGGAAAAAGATGTTAAGAATGAAAAAGAAAAATAAAAAAATACAGTATAATCATTGCAATAAACTATGTGTAGAGGGGAACATAATCTCTCTTCAGATGCTTTTGTACTGTGTTCCAGTCCTTTGCTAGTGAGGAATTACCATGTTTCATTATGTTTATCCACCTTCTTCAAGTTTCTTTTTATCATGGCTCTGAGGACACCCATATGCCTTGCCCAGCCTCCCACAGCGGCTTTGCTGCCCTGCCCAGGAAGCCATTTCAGTCCACCTGGTCCATCAGACCCTGCCTCAGCGACACCACAGCAGGGCCGGTCTCCAGCTCCCCGCAGCCCTGCTCTGCCTGGCCATGGGCCCTGCTGAGCCAGGTCATCCCACCATGACCCCCATCCCCATCCCCAAGGAGGCGCCTAATGCCCGGGGCTGGGGCTGCCCTGGCTGCCCTCCAGCCTGCCCTGCTCCTGGCTGGGGCAGTGGGACAGGCCCCTAGCCCCTGTCTTTCTGGGGTGTCCCTGCAGCTACCAGCATCCTGGGCCCAAGCAGCCCTGACGCTTCAAAACACACTCATAACAACAGGCAGGTGTCGACACTTTTAGTTGCATTGATCTCATTGAAAGGGCGATATATAGCTCGTGGATACACATACAACCACTCACCATCAGTTTTCAGGCTCTTCACAACATGGCCTTTGTAGTGTGGGCTTTTTTCTTTAAGTTCCACATGTGAAATAATTATGCAAAGTATTTATTCTCTTAAAAATAAGACTACTTTTCCCAATCACACTGTGACAGCACACATCTAGAAAACAAGAACTACTGTGAACTCAGAAGACAGCCATGATTTATCTCCACTCACTTATTAAAGTATTAACTTTTTGTGTTCATATTGATAAACTGCAGAATTTACAGTGGGCTCACCCCCCCACCCAAACCAGAAAATATATATATACACACACCCTGGTTCCTACTCGTGTCTGTTTTGATCTAGGCGTGTAAGTTTGGAATGAAATCCCTTACCAATTAAAGCAATCTTTGAAAAGCCTAAGGGTGGTGATAATAATTGATTAATATTCAGAGAATGCTAAAACATACTATGACATGTTATACTCTATTTTATATTACATACAGATACCAACAATACATTCATTTAAAATATATCAGGATACGGTGTTCTACTGACAGCATTTTTGCTATATAGTAATACATTAAAAAAGCCCAGTAGCTCTACTAGATCTGTGACTACAGTGAGGAATATCAAATGTAATACAAGGTAATTTTATAAATTGCTCATAGTATGTGGAAACAGAATTGAAGACTTTAAACTTTGTTACATGGATAATCTTTATACTAATTTTCTATTCCCGTCAGTGTGGGAGGTAAGGAAGACTGATCAACAGCTATCGGTCATTTTCAACCTGATATTTGCTGGTTTATCTCTTAAAATTCAGAGTAATTTTTTTTTGTTAGTTTCATAGTTTTTCCACAGATAATATTGGCAGAGAAAAACAAAGAAAAAAGATAAATCTGTTTAAAACCACTTCTAAAATCAACATAGAAGTTCAAACACATACAGGAAAATCTAAAACTAGATTGGTTTCAGTTGATTTGCATTAATGAGAACCAGATTTCTGTTGTTTATAATATAAATATATTAATTTTCAGTTACATCTTGAGTGTTGAAACTTGAAGACTGATTTACAACAGACTACTACACAACCACTACTTCACATAATTGGGTTTGATCCTCTGCATATTGAGAGATAACTGCCTCTGGAAGGAGACTGCAGGATCATTAATATTTCTATTGTTTCAACAGCCACTAAATTAATGTTCCTCTTTGGATTAAGACCACCTATTACCTCACTGTGAAAACCACTATGTATAATTCAACTACATAGTATTTGTATGTTAGTGAATAGTAGGATGTAGTTTGAGAAGGATACATGTAAAAAGAATAAAGTTAGATATGACAAGCACACAAATGCAAGGCTGAGACCTTGAAAGTGCCTTTTCAGCTGATGTTTAAACCTGGAAATGCCCAAATGTTGCATGTTCCTCATGTTTTAATCTTAAAGTACTCTAGGTAACTAAAATTCTGCTAAGTGTGTTGCAGGCTTCAGTCTTAACAAGGTTAAAAGGATATCTCATGCTGACCAGCTATTTTTACTCCTAAGTACTCATTGGTACCAGTAAGTAAGTGCATATCTGATGTTTCTGAGAGCCTGAACTGACCTCTGTGCAAAACAGGGCAGCACCTGTTGCTTCTTTCAACTACACATAATGATGATACTGGTGCCACAGCTCTGCCCTAAACATTTTCCCAAAAATATTCATTTATTCCTGTGTCTAGTGCTTTAACTCTTCCAGGATGTGGTACATACAAATTCAGTTTTTCTCTTTAGCCCAAGAGACTAAACATTACATTACACACCCTTGTGACTGTTCTTTTATGTTGAACTGACATTGTATAAAGAACTCTTGAAAAAAAAAAAAAGATAAACTTTTTATCACTTGCTAATGAATGACCTAATCATTAGTCAGTGGAGTCAGTCTTTTCTGACAATTGTGACTTTTTTTCTGCATAGTTTCAGAAAAACAAAATTTCCACACCTTAAAATGGGCTATAGTCCAGCAGCTGTAAAACTCTCAAGGAAGGCAAAAGATGTCATTTAATTTGCCTTTAGCAGAAGACAGATTTCAATATTGGTATCACTTAACCTACCAAATATTTTCACTATTGGTCTGTTGTTAAGAAATAGGGGAAGCCCTGGTTCTGGCTGTTTTCAAAGTGACCCATGCTGTTTGAAAAACAGCTCAAATGCTGCTATAAGAAAGGGTGTCTAAAATACCCTGCTTGGACATACATGTTGTCCTGGTTTCAGCTGGGATAGGGTTAATTTTCTTCCTGGTAGCTGACATAGTGCTGTGTTTTGGATTTAGTGTGAGAATAATGCTGATAACACGCTGATGTTTTAGTTGTTGCTGAGCAGTGTTTATACTAGTCAAGGACTTTTTCAGCTTCCCATGCTCTGCCAGGTGCGTGAAAAACTGGGAGGGGGCACAGCCAAGATAGTTGATCCAAACTGACCAAAGGGCTATTCCATACCATATAACATCATGCTCAGTATATAAACTGGGGGTAGTTGGCCAGGGGGAGGGATCGCTGCTTAGGGACTGGCCTGGGTATCGGTCAGTGGGTGATGAGCAATTACATTGTGCATCACTTATTTTGTATATTATTGTTATTATTATTTTCCCTTCTTTTTCTCTCCTATTTAACTGTCTTTATCTCAACCCATGAGTTTTTCTTCTTTTTTTGATTCTGTCCCCCATCCCACTGGGGAGTGGGGGAGTGAGCAAACAGCTGTGTGGTATTTAGCTGCCTACTGGATTAAACCACAACACATGTATATATATCCCAAAATATATCCTACATATCCTGGACACCTCTGTGCATATCTGAACTCCTGAGGTTTAAAGGCAAGTTAAAACAACCCATTTGGGATTTTTGATTGTTTCTTTTTTCCCAGGTGTCACAACATTAAATTATTCCTGGTATAGCAATTAAATAGATATTCAGACACTTCATACATATTTTAAGGGACTCCAGACAACATTGAAAGCAGACTTCCAAATTTTTCTTCAGAATTCTAAAAATTATGAATTCTACTGTCCTGTTTTATAGCAATTCACTTTCTTTTTCAATATATCAAATATTCTGAAAATATTCTGGTGTATGGCAATGGGGCCAGTGAGAGAATAAGAGAGAAAAGTTCAAGAACAAGTATAACAACAGGACTACATTTAGAACAAAAATACTCTATGTAGAGAATGAGGATGGGAAAAGTATTTTGAACTATTTTTTATTAGTTATTTTACCTTGAATATGTAATTTTTCAGGACTGATCTTACTCACAGTATTTAAAAAAATCATGTTTATTTCAAAAAGGAACTGGTTTCAACACAGCAATGCCAGGCCATTTCTTATAATTTCTGTAATACCATTTGCAATGGCTACATTTAAAATATGACATTCTTAACCAGAATGTAAGATGTCAAGTTACTGCTGAGCACTACCTATAATCTAAGGATAAAATTGAGCTCATTTTGTTGCAAGTGGTTCTGTAAATCAATAGATGTACTTGCAGCACAAAAAGAAAAAAAGGGGTGGGGGGATTTTACTAACAGTAAGGAATAACAGAATATCTCTCACCACAATTATCTTTATATATTTTCATTTCATTCAACTCTTTTGCAATGTACCTCAACATACATGTTCTTATTTAATTTTTGTTTCCTTGATTATATCTCTTTAGGACATCTGCCTTAGTGCTCTGAATATGCTCTGGGTGTTTCTATTATTATTCTTGTCTTTCAGTGTGTGATCTTGAGCTTTACTGATTGCACGCCATTGAAATCCTCAGCTGTTTGGAGAACTATTCATTTCGTCTTTCCTATGGTATTCTTCCAACACCTTAGTGTTTTGCAAACATCACTTGATTTATCTTTATGAGACTACTGTGAAGTAAGCTCTTATCTACCAGCAGAGGAAATTGTAAGTACTCAACAATTCTACAAATCAAGTCACCAGGTTTTCAACTTCAGTGTTTAGAAAAAGGAGGATCCACATCTGGTGGCAACCTGCGAGATTATTGTCATATGTTATTTGCTAAGTATCATACAAGAACTTTGTCATAAGCGCTAATACAGCACCCAGTTCTCAAGGTATTATTTTACGTTCATGAGATCAGTCCACAGCCTTATTCATCATATATTAACATCTTCTCTTGAAATTCTGCTACAAATTTGGCTTTGTCCACGTAGAAAGAAATCTTTTTGATCACATGATCAAAAACTGTATCATAATGTTAAAGAGGACGTAATTAAAACTGGCCAAGCAACATAAACACTAGTATTTCCAAGCCTTTGATTATATGTCTCTATAATCTTTCTTTTCATTTACTCTTCAATTTTATAACCTTTTTTGGTCATGTTCAAATACAGCTTAATTAACTGTAAAATAATATTGCAAAATAAAACCCAAGATTTCTCTCATGACAGAACTAACCAATATGGAACACAGATTAAAAGACATTTTATAGGTATTAATGAACTTTGTCAAAACACAAGAAATAATTTTTATTAGAATGCATCAAAAAGGTGCAGCCAGTGATAATGTAAGTATTATCATTGTAAGTAGTCTTTAGTATTGTAAGTACTTTTGATCAATTCCCTCAGATGATTAAAAAACATCACGTTTTGTAAGACTTATCATTGTTGACATGAGTCTCATCTATCTAGGCTGGTAATAACAACTTTATCTAGTTACACCACCCCTCAGTTTGTACTTATTTATGATTATTATTCAAAGTAAAAAAGAGTGATCTCTGCTACCTGAAGGTGTGTTTTGAAGCCATGAAATAGGAGAGGTGGGGGAAGGGCTGGATGGAAAGCTGAGACATAGCAGAGACAGCAGCACCGAGTAGTAGCTGCTGCTCCCAGGAACCACAGTGCTCTTTCAATAATACTGCTGCAAAATAATTTTGGTATCACATATATTTAAAATTGCGGTACCACTGTAGTAAGAGTAATTGTCCATTATTTCTATTTTGTATGGCCCCATACCATGTATACTAGGGTCTTCTATTTATAAGATGTAATAAACACAGTTCAGGTGGTACAAATCAACAGACTGATGGCCCACTATTTTTAGAAGTAAGGGCAAGGCATATGAGAAAGTTTTGTCCTTTTATATGTACAGAAGAATGAACTGTAAATTGAAAGTCACTATATATTTTTCATCATTATTCATGATTTACCTGCACCAAATATTGTGCCAGGTCAATGATAAGTTCATGTTCACTGGGATATTTAAGACGTTTTTAACACTGCTCCTCTAAAGTCAATGAAGCTTTCACTATTAACTTTAACAGATCTAGGGCAATGCTGAGTGCTTTAGAAATTCTTGCATGAGAAGTTACANATGAATTTGATGGTGGTCGTGAAAGAAAAGTAGAAAGAGGAAAGACATAACTTAGTAACTCAGCCAGTGTTTTCCTGCAATATGAATAATAATTATTATTAATATGTTTAGAAATTAAAGATGTAGAATGACTAGTGAAACAAAGTGTCTTTGTTACTCATCTCTTAAAAGAGTGGGGGCATCTTGTGTTGGCGTTTTAACTCAAAGGTTTGGAAACAACACAGTCAAAGAGTTACAAAGACAAATAAATTGGCACACTGTCTGGAAAGGTAAGATGCTTCTTTATAACATAGAACATTTAGGTCTGAACATAAAATACAAAATAAAACTCAGTGGACTAGGAAGTCTGGTGAAAAAAACACTGTTAATTTTATACATGTAAAAGATTATATGATATTTAGATTGTGTTTTTGTAGACTGCTATCAGAAAATATATTTCCTATGGTTGAAACCCTTGTTAATAATTATATTGAAATGTCTTTAGTTCATTAATGAACTGAATCCTTAATGGACACTGGAAAAACAAAACCTAGCTTTGAACCTTGCCCTATATTCAGACAGCAGAATACCCTGTGGCATCTCCATCAGATATGTCATGATTAAAGAAAAAATATTTCAGACATTGGTTGCTTTGGTTAAAATTATTGAGTGGAACAGGTTTATTACTAATGGATCACTAGAATATGCATTTATAGATGGATTTTTCTGCTGGGTTCAGTCTCTCTCTCCCCTAGGGCACTAAATGCAACAGCATATATGTGTAAAACAAGAGTCCGTCTCCTGCATGAACAGATAACAATACAGGAAAGTGCACAGTGTATGTGAACAGCTGCTTAAAATCATTAAGCGTCCTTGGGTGCTTAATTATTAGCAAGTTCAAAATTCCTGACCATCTTTTTCTTTCTTCGATTAATCACAAGTTCCTCTGTTGTCTGCATTTTGTTCACTATATCAACTAAGTATTTCCTAACTATCATTTATCTTTTCATGTAATTATTCACTTCTGCTTGGTTTCCCTGTTTTTCTGGATAATCACTTTCCTCTTCTATCATTAAGGCTTAATATATAACTGTTTCTAGTATGCATTTCCTAAAAAGGATTTGGCAATTAATCTTCAGATTATTAATGACTCCAGGTGCATATTACTTTTATTAAAACTTGTACTATGGCGTAGGGAAGGGAACTATCTGAAGAATAGCAAACAGCAAAATTTCAAGGAAGCTGAATAAAGTAGGGATGCTTCTTAAAGGGTTGCTTTTTGACTAAAGTTCTGGACTTGCATTCACATTCCATAAATTGCCAGAAATTATCTTAATCTATTTAAATCACTGGCAGCAGAACGTAAATATAATATTACTATATACTTATAGAAAGGATTATAAGTATCTAGTGGATCTCCATTACTTATTATTCTGTCATATAGCAATAGAAAATTAAACAAGTAATCTAAATGTAATCTACACTTGATTTTTAGTCTTTTGGCTTATGAAAATATTAAAATTATATATAATACACTGAAGATACTCTTGTTATCAGAATCAATATTTTAGTAATGAAGAATATGATATTCATTGACCAAAAGTACTAAATCCTTAGTATATTCTTCAAACTTAATATACCTCAGGCTTTTTAAATAGTTGCTTTCTCTAATAATTTTGTTTACTTGTTTTTGGAGGCTTCCTTGCATGGGTTTGCAGTATATCAACCATAATTTATAAAATTTACACTTTTTTAACAAATAATTTTTTCTAAGCCAATGTTGACATCGTAGTGTTAAGTCACACCTCAGATTTAACTAATGCACTATGCTCCATTTTTATAGAAAAATATTTGTGGTACTCAAAAAGAAACATCATAATATAAGAAACTATGTTGAGACATATCACTCTCTATCCTACCTTGTAACTTGATCTCCACAAACCATTGCTTCATAATGTTACATCACAGGCTTGTAAGACCCTTTCAGCAGCCTATAGCCTATCAATAGGAGTTTTATTATTGAGTTATGTTACATACATCTATATTCTGAACAGCATATCAGAAGAGAAGCATGATGGTAAATAAAAGACAAAATTAGTAAAAAGGTTAACAAAACCAAGAAAAAAATAATATTTTTTAAATGTGAAAAGCTGTGGCTTTCATGTTCCCATAGTTCAGGAACTTTAACATAACTGTTGTAAAAGATTAGCCTGTTCAGAAGCAACCATTTCTGAAAATCTTCAAGACAGAGACCATGCTCTAACAACATCAGATACTTCAATAGTGTTGCAACTATTGCACAAATATGGCAGAAGTGTTACATTAAACAAAAAAAAAATCAATAATACAAAAATAACAGAAAATTTAATTCACAAGGGTAATAACATGCATGATACCAGTAACACAGAAATAAATCTCAGGCTGTCTGTTCAAATTGGTGATGAGGAGTTTTGAAATCTACAAGGGAATCCCCAAAATTTAAAGTCAACATTTGCATAATTTGTCCATAATTTTAAAACTGTCTTGAGAAATACAAGATTTTGCTGTAATTGCAAAAAAAAAAAAAGCTACCTGTAAGAACACAGTAAGTCTTTGGTGCAAGATTTTAAACAAGCAAAAAACCTCCAAAATTGCACGTGTTCACAACTAATAGTAAAAATATGTGCAATGAAGTTGCAATTCCAGCATCTGAATTAGAAACAACACTGAGTTTAGATGGATATAGCCTTGCTCATTTTCTAAGTCTTTTCAAGCACATAAGCTTTCATCCAACAGCCGTTTATAATGAGGCATTCCAGTTTCATATACTGTGAGGGATACAGAGAGCAGAAAGAGGAAGTGGAAGTAACTATAATTGCCCTTATTCATAAAAAGGAATGAAATATCTGCTTTGTTCTAAAGAGGATCTCATTTTTTCATTAAATATACGTGTGAAGATCTTTCTACAGTTTTGAACACAGTCTGAAAAGAATTATTGTAGTCCTTAAAAAAATTGAGGAGGATCACTGTATTAGATTTGTGAACAGTTTGGAAGTATATGAAATAATACGTGCCCTGAAGAAACTTTATCATATTATGTGTCTTTGATAGATTTGAAAGACCTGATTTGTATTTCAATCAGTAAGATTTGTCTTTTGTATCCCTTTAATCAACGAATACAACTGCTATATACATTCCCTCAGGCAGTAATTGCCACAGAGAAGCATTTCCTTGGTTGGGAAGTTACTCTAGCAAGGGTGTATCTTGTTGCTCTTATGAACACTTGTAGTAGATTTTATCAGTGACTTTGTCATATAACACAGCCATGATACAGCTCCCATTTTCTCAGATAAAATTGTACATGCTTTCTTTCTAATTCCATAGCAATAACAAAGGACATTTTATTAAACTATAATTATGGGCAAATCCAGTCCTGTTTGAAAGGCACATCAGTCAACAAATATTTGCACCTCTCATTATGCAATTGTAATGAGTAAGTACATATGATTCCAGGTGGAGAGATATGTCCAGAGTATCCTGTACAAGGTTCCATCCTAGCCATTATTCTGATGGATTGTAAAGAAGAAGGAAACTGTCAAGCTTACACCAGTATTAGGAGAAAAAAAAATGAGGCTAAAATCCTCTATTTCCCTATGTATAGTAAATTAAAGAACTCTGGGATCAATTTATGGTATTAAACATAAAGTTGACAAACTTATGGAATTAAACTAGTTGTAGAAGTAAAGACGTAAATCACATGCATTCCAGTTTTACTGAGGCATATGTTTTGCTATTTTATACCATGAAGTTCCTATTTAATGGAAAGTCAAAAAGGTTTATAGTTGCATTTCAGAGAAACTGCTTCAGAAAAAATAGGTTTTAAGAGACTCATATCATATCTTAAAAATCTTCACTCACTAACACAAGAGACTGGCACGATGTTATTACACAATAAAAGTGCTCTCAGTACCACATAATATATTCAGGGTTGAATTCAGTGTTATTTCATATAGAATATGCTGAAAAAATGCATTTTTAGTAATCTATGTAAAAAGCCTTGGCCAAATATTTACTGTAATGAAATTTTATAACTATCTCACTTTTCTGATAAGGTAGCATCACTTCCAAAGTTAGACACAAGGAATCCCAAATGATTGAAATTTCTCTACTAGGAAACATTATTTCAAAGAGTACAACTGTAAGCAATACAGTTTTAGAGCACTTGGATGCCTGAAGAATGACACTACAAACCTGTGCCCAGGTGAGGAGTAAGGAAATAAGAACTAATTAAAACATACTGTATCAAAAATTTCAAATCCTAGGTACCTGAAGTTCTTATGGGCATCTTTCATTGACCTGCTTTCACAGAATCATAGAATGCTTTGGGTTGGAAGGGACCTTTAGAGGTCATCTAGTCCAACCCCCTTGCACTGAGCAGGGACATCTTCAACTAGATCAGGTTGCTCAGAGCCCTGTCCAACCTGACCTTGATCGTTTCCAGGGATGGGGCTTCCACTACCTCTCTGGGCAACCTGTTCCAGTGCTTCACCACCCTCATTGTAAAAAATTTCTTCCTTATATCTAGCCTAAATCTCCCCTCCTTTAGTTTAAAACCATTACCCCTTGTCCTGTCACAACAGGCCTTGCTAAAAAGACTGTCCCCATCTTTCCTATAGGCCCCCTTTAAGTACTGAAAGGCCGCAATAAGGTCTCCCCGCAGCCTTCTCTTCTCCAGGCTGAACAGCCCCAACTCTCTCAGCCTGTCCTCGTAGGAGAGGTGCTCCAGCCCTCGGATCATTTTTGTGGCCCTCTTCTGGACCCGCTCCAACAGCTCCATGTCCTTCTTGTGCTGAGGGCTCCAGAGCTGGACGCAGTACTCCAGGTGGGGTCTCACCAGAGCCGAGTAGAGGGGCAGAATCACCTCCCTCGACCTGCTGGCCACGCTTCTTTTGATGCAGCCCAGGATATGGTTGGCCTTCTGGGCTGCAAGCGCACACTGCTGGCTCATATCCAGCTTTTCTTCCACCAGTACCCCCAAGTCCTTCTCTGCAGGGCTGCTCTCAATCCCCTCATCTCCCAGCCTGTATTGATAGTGGGGGTTGCCCCGACCCAGGTGCAGGACCTTGCACTTGGCCTTGTTGAACCTCATGAGGTTCATTTAGGCCCACTTCTCGAGCTTGTCCAGGTCCCTTTGGATGACATCCCATCCCTCAGGCGTGTCAACTGCCCCACTCAGCTTGGTGTCATCTGCAAACTTGCTGAGGGTGCACTCGATCTTGCTGTCTATGTTGTTGATGAAAATATTAAACAGCACTGGTCCCAGTACGGACCCCTGAGGAACACCGACACCTTTAAAAAGGTAGGTAATAAAGTATTAAGACATTAGATTGAATAGATAGATATGCCTGTTCAAGAGATCATATTTTGCCATAGCAGAATGTGACTGTTCATGTAAAAGAGTTTTAAGTTTGTTTTTTAAAGAAATTGTTCTCATTCTGCAAGTTATCAGTCTATACAACTTTTGAAGTTTATGACAACCCACATCATACTTCGCTAAGCATAACAGTTAACATATTCCTTACTCTAACATAAACATAATGACATTAAATGACAACTGTATTTAATTATTAAGCATATGAGTATGAAAATTTGAAGATTTTGCCCAATGCTTGCTAGGGACAATTTTATAAGCATCTGTTTTATTTGCTCACTTAGATCATACCTGAAAAATACAGCTGTTAAGTGTTATTTCCATCAACTATATTTTATTCATACATATTTATGAAAGAGAAAAGACCTATATATTACTCTGTTCATTTACATCAATGTTACCAAGTAATACAGCATAGTATGAGCAGATCAAAACATTACTTTTCAGGACCTGATATGCAGACTATCTGTTTTTAATGGAGGTTACTTTGAATTTCTTGAAGAGGAACACACCTTCGAGTTCAGTTTAATCTAAAAAGAATCCTGTTCCTGGGCTCTGTGATCGCTTTGTGGGGCTAAGTAAAGCACAGTCAAGGAGGATAATCAGTAGATTTGCTTCAAAAGCACACTTCTGATCATTTTGCTAGTGTAGGCATAACCGGCTACTGACCTTGCATAGGCTGATACTGTCCTGAACTGATCAGGGCAAGGGAGGAGACAGGGAAACAATACAGCCGTGACTATGTCTTGTAATGCTTATAACACACTGCATATGGTGTTTTAGTAATTTTTAAAGAGTTCGATAGCTACATTTCCCATATCCCTCTTCAGCAACTGCACATCTAGAGCCTTGTAATGCATGCAAAAAAACCCCAATAATTATAGCCCAAAGCACTCAGAAGCAGTAACAGCAATTTCTGTGGGGATACAAAAACTAGGAAAAGATGCTCAAATGTATATGTACAATAGCATATGAAGAGTTTTAACAAAAGCATTGAAAGAAGTAGCAGACTGCTTTCACTAAATATAAGGCAACTAAGTAGAGACTTAAATACTCTGAATATAATGTCAAATAACATACAAGTAACAGGATAATATCAGTGGTGATGGAGTGAATAATTTTTTAAAAATTCTTGAAAAGATAAAGTGAGAAATTTGAAGCAAATTTTCATGTTCTGTAACAGACTTTTGATTATTAAAAGGATATATAACATCATACACTATGTTGTTTACTACCAAATGTGGAGCATGCAACAGGTAAATATGTTACTTGTTACTACCAAAGCATGAAAAGTGAAACATGATGAAATATCCTTTCTTCCCTTCTTGTTCAAGAGACTTATTTTGCAATAGTTGATCTATAATCTTCAACTGTAATCTTGAAATAATGTATAAACAGGGAAATGTATATATAATGTATATATGGGAAATAGACAACAGCTTTATATATAGCAGCAAAAAAATGCATATATTTGAATAATTCACCTTCCTGAGATTCTGAATGTCAATACATAATATATATCATGAGAGTTTAAAAGAACGATTAATTAAAGCAAAGCAGCAAAACCTAATGATAAACTATGGGGACTTAATACAATGGGCTATCTCTGCTGTAGAAACAATTCATGTCAGCTACACACATATAAAGTTCTCTAAGAAATGTGAGAATAAGAAAATAAATCTATCACACAATATTAGTGCTCCCTATTTCTATTTCTCTTGAGCTATAGGTTATTATTATTAGGAGTTTTGCTGTATGGATACTATACAGCCACAATAGAAAACCAATTTCTGACCCAAGAAGCATAAAGTCTAATCATAAACCAATATATTTTACTGTATGTAGGAAAAAAAAAAAAGATGAAACCATACCTTACCTGTGATAGAAGTCACAGCACATCATCTGAACAGCTGTAAAGCTTTTGAAGACACCATGTCAAAGACAAATTTTGAGGAGGAATTCATAAGAAACAGAGTGGAAGTTCTTTTTGATTGTTCCTAAAATAAGAAGTAGCTTGGGAGAAAGAACAAACTTCTTGTTTAAAAGTATGTTCAGCTTAGCAATAGGACGTGGCATCACATCATTTACTTGATTCAATTACTTATCTTAGTTTAAGCACCTGATCCTAATTTTTAAGCTTTTGGCCCAGTATCAAGGGCCAGGTTTTAATCTCTGAATCTACATAACAGCTGTATTGCTTTGGAAGAAAATAAATCTCAAAACTCTGGAAATGTGAAAAACTCAAGGAAAAAAAAATATTTAAGTTGAACTGACTCTGGAGAAATTTATAGCAGCTATAGACAGCTATACTTCTGATGTGTAAGTTCTCTTGATGGCTGTTATTATAGAGAGATATACGTGTGTATATTTATATAAAATACAAAAATACCTTAAGCTATTGTCTGTTACAGGAAAAAATATTAATGATTATAAACTGTTGTCTATTTGTTTCTTAAGGCTTGTAGAGAGAAGAGAGATTCATATCACTGGAACAGCAGCAGTATAGTTATAGAAAAGATCAAATATACTTCAGAGTAAGACTGGGATATTAACATTATCAAGCACTAATATATCCTAATCTCTTATCAAAAATAAGTCTGAAATATTCAAGACCCGTCTCGTACGGATATATTTAATTTTTTACTTCCTAAACTTATAAGGTTAAACAAATTTTATTCCATGTGTTATTTTTCTGTTTTGTCCTAATTCCCTGTATTTTACCAGTCATTATAAATACCACTATGATATAGCTTCATCCAACAGTAAAAGGTGAAATTCTTTTGGAGTGTATATAATTCTCATTACACATCTTCTCCCATCTGTCTCTAAATATCGCTTAAAGCAAATGAGCAAAAATCAAAACCAAAGTAAAAAGTGCTGAGCCTCTTTCACAGAGGTAATTTTTTCTAAACAAGGCATTCCTGTCAGTCAGAGTATTCCTGAACAGTTTTTGTATGGCTAGTTTCCAAAAGGTGTAGCTGCTGAGTTTGAATACAGTCATGATAAATTTTGCAGCGCAAGCAAAATCATTAATATATTCATTTACTAGATTTACTCAAGGGCAATCCTTTATCCTGCACATGAATTCATGCCACTTTCTCCAAGTGAAAAGTTGCTTTTTCTTTCTGGTAAAAATTGCTGTTCACTTTGCAAAACCATTAGCTTTGATGTTCATTTGCTAGCAACTACCAGTATTAGCTAGACCATTGGAACATAATAAAAAATAGCCAGCTGGTTTTTAAGGAAAATTTGGTGTTACAGCTGATGATATTCCCCCTCCTTACTTCCACCCCAAAAGCAAATAAGCTGAGTATTTTCTATTGCCCTTGGTCTCCATCTAAGTAAATTGCCTTTGTCTGAATACAACAATTAATTAAAGATGGACAGCTTGTGACCTCTATTTCAGTGAAGAAATTTGTCAAAACTTTATTGGATAAGAATTGATGCGCTTTTCTTTTTCCTTTTTAAATACACAGTTTATTAAGATCCTGGTCAAAAGACTAATGCTTCCACCTGGAATTTTCATGAATTCTTTTCTTCAGATATAGACCTGATTACACTTTTATTTAACTCTGAAATCAGGGAGACCATTCGAATGACTAGAGCTAGGCACATGTATAAGAGCTTTGTTGAATCAGGGCCTAGAAGAAGATATTTTATTACAGTTTTAATTTTTCACTTTACTGTCTTAAATCTACTACCAAAAACTTAGTGTCATGAACTGCAGAGCCATAGATTACCTTCAAATCTAAGAAGAATATGAGCTCTGTGTATCTAAAGTGGTTTTCAGGATTTTAAGTCTAGAATCCTATTATGTTTTAATGTTTTTTATTTTAGTATAGGCTACCTAGTGTGTCATGCACTGTATAAATCATGCCCAATTGAAAAAGCAAGTGCGGCTGATTTTGTATAACCTGTTTTCAAAGCTGATTGTATTCCATTGATAGCGTAGCCCTCTGGGGAACTGGATAACACAAGGGAGTCTGTATCTTGTTAGGATTTGCAATACAGTTTTCTTTCCTTTATGCCTTTAAAACTCCTAATATTCTTGTATTGGGTTTGCGTGGCGAGGTTTTGGTGGGGGGCAGGGGGGGAGGCTACAGGGATGGCTTCTGTGAATTCTAAATACAGTAGAAAAACTTCAGAAACTGTCATGTCATAACATGTTTAATTTTAACAAGAACTTCCACTGGCTATGTGCGTGTAAATTTTTCAGCCTATTTTCAATCGCAAGCTAATGGGGGAAAAAAAAACGCAAACAAACCCAATCACACAAATATTAAAATGAAGGCACAACTGAAGGACAGAAGAGTGCATTTAAAAAACAGGATGGAGGTGTAAGAAATTAGGATGGCATGATAGGCAAGGAGGCAATTAGGAGTCTTCAGTTCACAGACAGGCAGAAGATAATACAAAGGGCAAAAGATAAAATAATATGACAGGTGAGGAATGAGCAGGGTGTTATTACATACAGGAGAAAGATGGAGCAAAAGGATTAAAAAGGATGAAATCGCATGAACGTCTGCTGACTCAGATGGATGTGTCGGCACTCCAAAGGCAAAAAGCAGACTTGAACTAGATGGGAAGTAAAATACAGATGTAAGAAGTTTTGTTGGTTTATTTTATTTTATTTTATTTTAATGGAGTGAGAAAGATCAGATTAGGTGAAAAAGAAGAAAGTTTAATTTTCTTTTTTTCTGTGATGGATACTTTTTACTTAATGATGCTCAGACTTCACTTCTTTTCTTCTTCCTTAAATGGATTATGTTTTATGTTGTGCTGATTTTGGCTTGGGTAGAGTTAATTTTCTTTATAGTAGCTAGTGTGGGGCTATGTTTTGGATTTGTGCTGAAAACAGTGTTCACAATACAGAGATGTTTTTGTTACTGCTGAGCAGTGCTTACACAGTCAAGGGCTTTTCTGCTTCTCACACCACCCCACCAGTGAGTAGGCTAGCGCTGCACAAGAATTTGGGAGGGTACATAGCTGGGACAGCTGACCCCAACTGACCAAAGGGGTATTCCATACCATATGATGTCATGCTCAGCATATAAAGCTAGGAGAAGAAGAAGGAAGGGGGGGACGTTCAGAGTGATGGTGTTTTGTCTTCCCAAGTAACCATTACGCATGATGGAGCCCTACTTTCCTGGAGATGGCTGAACACCTGCCTGCCAATGGGAAGTAATGAATAAATTCCTTGTTTTGCTTTGCTTGCACGCATGGCTTTTGCTTTATCTATTAAACTGTCTTTATCTCAACCCACGAGTCTTCTCGCTTTTACTCTTCTGATTCTCTTCCCCATCTCCCCGGGCGGGAGTTAGCAAGTGGCTGAGTGGTGTTTAGTTGCCAGCTGGGGTTAAACCGTGGCATATGTGCTGTTTAATTAATAAACCTGCATATTCTTGATCAATGATGAGACATAACTGACACATTCGAGCAATCTTCTTTTTCTGATAGTACTGTTAACTAGTGCACTGGAAGAGTTTAGTTTTATTCAGTACTTCATGCAAGTCTTCTAAGTCCTTTTGATAGATGTAGCTGCAAGGTGTAAGTGGGTCTAAAATTATTTAGACCCAATTACCTGTGCATTGGGATCCACTTATTTTAAATTAGGAGCTTCTGTTTCATCATATCCCTAATATACTGCAAGAATATTATACTAGCAAGATCAAAGACTGTTAGGAAGTTAGGTGTGAAATAACCCAAATAATGAGCAAAGCTTGGAATTTCTATGTTCTGTCTTCAGTCTTGACCAAAATAAAATTGAGCCTCTGTTTTGGTAGTATGAATGGATTCTCAGTCACTGGAGGCAAGAAAATACAAGAGGGGTTAAATTTTTTTGAAAGCATTAAAAACAAATGGGATAACAAAGTACATAAAGCAGAATCAATAGATGTTTATGAGGTTGAAGGATGTATTTACTATATAAATAACAATATCGGAAGTATAAGGTACTCTTAGACTGCATTACTTTAACAGACACTATACACGCAACTGCTGAGTGGCAGCTCCAGAAATGCAATGTAATGTAAATTGTAATGTGCATATAAATTAGACATATAAAAAGATATGGCAGAGACACAAATATGAAGTGTCTTGTCCAAGACCATGCAGCAGGTGACCGTAGCCAAAGCAAAGGCCTATTGCACTATCAAAGTAGAAACACACTAAACA
>VYZW01010353.1:3582-23198 GCA_013401315.1 Balaeniceps rex
CGGCATCAGCTTCCCCAGTTTGATGTGGCATATTAGTGTGCGTTTACCTGCCTCTCCAGCTGAAGATGGTACGCAAAGTTATGAACTGCAGCAGCTGAGGCACAGGCTCACCATCCCACCCAGCCAGCTCTCCTGCAGAGGTGGTGATCTCCCAAGGGAATAAGCAGTTGAAATGGAAACATCCTTAACTGTTGCTTAGATCTCCTCTGTCAGAGCCTTTTGATCAGCTGCTTTAGGGTGTCTAAATTACAGTGTTTTTTTCAGGCTTGCTATGTCAGTAGTAATGCTGTATATCCTGCAGCCCACCTCTCAGGGCCCAGGCTGTCAGCAGCATTTGTAAGTATGTTGCCCATGATGGCTAGGGGCAGTCTTCGGTGCCTCTGCTGAGCGTATCATCCTCTGCACTCTACATGAAGGCTTGTGGCAACTAAAAAGGCAGTTATTCTTCTCACGCTGGAAATGTGTTTACAGTCAAGGGTGAAGTTTCTGAAGTGACAGTTTGTAACCTAGTTTCCTGCTAATGTTACTTGATACTGTCCATGTTGAGGAAGAAAAGCTATTTCTTGATATCCAATGGCAGTGTGCTGGTTCTTTTTTTGTACAAGTCATACTTTCGTGTGAGTTAATGATAGTGAATATGGTTCTTTCTGGATTTCTGACCAGAAGTCGGTTGAGATGATTCCTTTTCATTCAGCTGAAAAGGCAAAATACGCTCTGGAAGCTATTAAAATGAAACAAAGACCACTTAGTGATGTTACAGTCATTTCCTTTAAGTAGACACTTGGTGTTACAGTTAAGCGTGTTGTAAATTGTAATAATGCAGTATAATAATATATCTCAGAAAAGGCCCTTTTTTGAATATTGAGCCTCCACTTGGGCAAAATATTTGCCTTAAAAGTTACTATTTTAAAATGAAATAAGATTATTTTGAAATAGATGGTTTGTATTATTTAAAATTAGTACAAAATGATGTTGCATATTGAGAAAGATTTTACAACAGGGTGGTTTGTTTTTTTGTTTTTTTTGTTTTTTTTTTTTTTTAAGAAGTAGTGTTTTCTATGACAAATAAAAATATTTTTGGTTTCACTAATGGAGAAAATGGTACATAGCTGCTGTCCAAAATCCTAGAAATAGAACTCCATTATAAAGCACTAGTGTTGTTTCTTACTAGATGGGTATTAATAAGACTTAAGTGTGAATAATACCTTTCTTCAAGGCACTAAGTGAAAATTTGATATTATCTATATTTAACACATGGGGACATTAGGCCTTGCACTGAGAGTCAAGGTGATGTTTGGGAGTAAACTGAAGTCTTCCAGCTCCTGGTCTTCCTGAGTTTAAAGTAAACTTCTTTTCAGAATTTGAATTTATTTGGGAATAGTGACCTAAAATAAAAATATAAAGTTTGCTAAGTGTGGTTAATTAGGATTCAGGATGGTGGTAGTTAAATTACAGAATTTATGCTTTCAGGAAATGGAGGAGGACTTCTTTTGTTGACTGAGGTTTGGTAGTAGGTGTTTGCTGAGAAGGCCCTTCCCACCTGTGGTTCTCATGGAGTTTTAAAAGGTGTAGTCTCCTTAAGTCATATCTCATGCTGAATTTACCAACTGGTAACTGGAGGATGCCAGCAAGACTTGCTTACTTGTGGGGGGACAGAAGCTTGGCAGAGACGGGTTAACCTCCTGCTGTCTGGAAGCCAGAGGAACGGGATAGCAGCTGGCATGGTGCTCCAGACCCAGCTGTTTGCTGCTGACCAGTACAAGGAACAGCTGGATGAAAAGAAGCACACCGGGAAGACCCTTCTCTTGCCCTTGTCACCAGCCTCCCTTTCAACCACAGGGTCGTTACCCATTTTTTTAAGGTTAAACGCTCCTGTGTTGGGAATTGCACTGGGGCCCTGCTAATCCAGGAAGTGGAGGAGATTAACATCACTTTGCACCACACACCTTGTTCCGCATAGCGATGCTTAAATCTATTGATAAGTAGGAAATGGAGACTCTGCACGGGGCACTATCCTTAAGCTCTTCTGCCTTTATCTTCTTAAAAAAGGGTGGAGGGGCAGGCATTTTCTTTCCACATAATGGTAAAAAGGCAACAAAAATCCAGCCCTTCCGGATTAGATTATTAAACTTCCTTGCTTTGCATCAGAAATCTAACAGTTTGGAATAGCTGCAAGCAAGTTTCAAATAGTCATTAAAAACGATGCAAGGACTAATGCGTACAATGTAAATCATAATACTTGGATACTTTGGTGTATCACTGGAATTTCAAAGCTGCGTATAGAATTTTTAAAAACCCAAACAGCCACTTGTGCCTGTGAATAGAAAAAGTGGCTTGATTTTTATTCTATATACTGTGTTGAACAGCAGGTTTAGTAATAGATTAGTTAAAATTTATTTATTTGTGTAGTCTGTTCAGCATAGCAAATACATATTTTTAAGTATAAATAAATAGAGTAGCATAAACGGGTGGGTTTAAAAGTGGTTTTGGTTTGCTTTTTAAAACTACTCTAGGAATCACTGCCAATTTAATGAATTAGAGCCTGAAATTGGCTTTTAAGTCTGCTTTTAAAAAACAGGATGGAGACCGTACTTCTAGGGAGGAAAAATGTGGCGTGGGGAAGAGAGCCTGGTTTGTGTGTGTGCACGGGATCACAATGGCAGTTCTTAAAGGTGTGTGTCATGTTTTCTCCATGTAAGAGCTGTTGGTACAGGCTGTGAATAAGGATTTTGTCTGTAAGAGGAAATCTGCTGCTCTAACGCTTATTACTAGAATGTCTGTCACCTACTGTACAAAATAATTGGATTATATCTTTGCCTTACTTTTCTGGTGGTTTAGTATGTAACACTACATTATATTTAGCATCAGAGGGAGCCAACAGTGTTTGTATTGGTTTAGAAAATGACGGCGTCACATTTTAATTCTTTGTGTTGCTCCTCTGTTCAGTACATTCACAACACCGAAATTACAGTGTTTGGTACAATTGCGAATGCCTCTTGAGACTGGCCAGCCACTGTAGATGTCTCTAAGTGTGGTCCTGGCACTGTTTGTTTGGCAGGGACGGCATGTAGGGGGTACGTGAATAAATGCCAAATATCTGAACATATGACATAAGCTGCTGAGAATAGCCCAGTGCGTGCAGTGTTCTCTTCCAGACAGCTTAAGGGCATTTGAACAGCTTTTTAAGGAAAGGTAGATGTAGAAGTATAATTTTAGTGAATAGCTGTCATTCGCCAGGGCATAATAACATTTACATTCTTGAAACAGTTGCTAAATCATTAGCTTTCTATCTATAGCTGAATTATGCTTAGATGTTTTCACTGGAACAATAGAATTAGATTTTCTTTGCCTTGTGTCAAATTGTCCTGACTTCAGTGGTTGACATCAAACTGTATGTGCTGTGATAGTGCTCGTGTTACTGCTAGTGTAAAGCTGTAATTCTCTTAATTTGGGATGGTCTGTTAAGATCTGCACCATTAGCATATCCACATGAGTGATAATTTGATGTCATTTTTGAGGAAGCTTTGAAGCTTTATGCCAGCCAGGGTCTGAGCACGTGCATGTATAACTGGGAGTCCTGTGCAGGAGCAGGGCTATGAGGAACCTCCTCAGAATGGCTTGCTGTGTAAAATATTCTTTCCTTTCAATAATAGCTTGAAAAAGATGCATTTATCTTTTTCTGATATAACCAATCACCCAGGTAACTTGCGGTTGAGGCTTTTGTATCTTGAGCTGGTAAACTTTCAGGAAGATTTTGTTACAGAGTAATTATTTTAGCAGTTTTAAAAGTTCACCTTTTCAGAGGTGAATACTAGTAATATTGATGAAGTGGAATTTGTTAACATTGGTTTTCATGTAATAACCTAAATCTTGGCAATAACGAGAGGCTGCAGGGCTAGAAAGGACATATCTAACCTGTCTGCTGGGCCCTAGGGAGGACAAGCTATAGTGGTGTCACTCCTGGTAGATGTCTATGGCATTGCTGTGTGCAATAACAGATGTTCTACAACCTCTCTGGGTTGGACAGTTTGCTGATTAATTAGCTGAAACATTAAAAACCTTTTCCTAATATGACTTAGTCTTTCCTCCTAGGTCATGTTTTCTAGACCTCTGGTAGCTTTTGTTATTCCTCGACATCTCTCCAGCTGATTAGTATATCTTCCCTGAAGTGTCAGGGAAGTGGCCTGACACTGGGAAGGCCTGACTGGCCTTCCCTGGCCAGTCAAGGCCTCCCTCTGGCTGAGTGCTCACCTCTCTCACAGGCTGTGCTTGTGTAGGGTTTGCTTTTTGCAAGTACAACGTTGCGTAGTTTTGGTCAGCTGCAATCCCAGATCCTTTTCTGTGGAACTGGTGCTGAACCGTTTTCTGTTCTGTGTATTTAAATATTTTTAGGAAGTTCTAGTATTTGGCAGAGCTGAGAACAGCAGGGGAAGTGCAAGGCTTGCTCTGTATTTGTCCTGTCAGGAGACTGCAGAAGTCAAAAACCTCCCACCGTGGGAGGGAGGGTGCAGTCCTCTGAGCACACAGTCGTGTCTGCATCCCACTCATGCCTCACACCCCCTTGACTAAGTAGCCCAGAGCATTTGAGAAAGTAGAGTACAGTTGCTGATTGTGCTCTTGCCTGCCTTGCTTCAGCACTAGCTTACCTCCCATGGGTCAGGCTAGCATTTCAAACTTCTATGCAATTCGGAAAAGTCATGTAAAAGATAACAATCCATCCAGAACAGAGATCACCTCTTGACTCCCAGAACTAGTGTTCCCATCTTCTCTTCAAGATAAGTTCTCCTGGTGGAAAGGTAGTATTCACTTTGAACTGCAGGGTCTTAATTTCACCAGAAAAAACAGACTTTACTGCATAGGAAATCTGAGATCATCTTTTCTCATGAGCTTTGCTGATGTTGGAGTTCTTTGGCATTGTCTTCCAAATTACAGAAAATGTATTCACATTGTTTTTAGGACCTTGTTTACTACTGATCTCTTTCCCTATCAGTACTCTGCACGTTTGGACTTGTGGTCCCAAGAGTCATGCCTTTAAAACAAAGGGATATAAAAATTAGTATCCAACTTCTTAAGCAACAAAACAAAGCAGCATACCTTCAGCTGCGATGTGGAATAAACTATATTTGTAATGCAGAAGGATCTGTATTATATTTTACTCTGCACCCCAATTCTGAGGAAATCTGCCTAGGCATTTTCACCTAAAGCACCTCTTTCTCGTTAACTCATGACTTCTGAAGGTAAGCATCAATTGTCATTTGATTTCTTATGAAGTTACTAGTGTCCCTTCTGTGGTCAGGAAGCTCTGTTCTGAAGTCCCTGAAGTGTTTGAAGACACTGGATCTGTATCTTGACTTGTAGTGTGGGACTTACATTTACACTAATTTAAGTCTCTTAAAAGTTGAGGGGAGGAAGTGCTTCTCTGGCAGATACGGGTTTCTAAAGGCTCTTTCATGTTACATCAAGTGAGGGGTAAGATGGGTTTATGGAGAACAGCTGAGTTGGTCCCAGGTTGAAGAAAATGTGGTTTATTTCCAGAAAAATGCATATATGAGTGTCTGTGTAAGCATGTGTCCACAGTTCCCTTGTCGTGTGTGAATATGAGAAAATGATGTGAATGTCAGTTATGTCATACTGATGTTTTTGAGACACACAGAGAAGCAATTTGTATATTAAGTGATTTATTTATTATTAATGCTGGTCTCTGAAGACAGTCCAGGCTTGTGCATGTTTAGCTGAGTGCTGTTCTCTGCTATCCCACATCCTTTGTGCTGACTTGAGCTTTCAAAGGGGGTTGTTTGAGCTAAAGGACAGAACTACAAATGAATCAAAATCAAGATCTGCCCCCCCCCCCCTCCTTGATACTTCACTCTTATGGATGTGACTTTCTTTTTGCTCATTTAAATGGATCCAGCTAGTGTCAAGTAGCACCAGTAGCTTTCCTCTGGGTTCTAGCCAGCTTTGTAAGTAGAGTCACAGTCATCCAGGATGGAGGGGAGCTTGGCTGCCATTTCATGGGGCATAGCATGTTGTCTTCCCCATGCTTGTCTGCAAAGAATAGTGGCACAGGGAATATGCACCACCAGCAACAGCCCCTTACTGTCTGCGGGCAGAGAGACTGCAAATTTAGCAGACCCATGGTTGAAACACACGTGTGAAGCCTTTTTTGGTCATTCCCTAGCCTGCCTTTAAGTGTGTTCTGAGTCTGACCTTTAAATACAGATGTCCTAGTGAGGTGATGCTCTTATCACTGAGGTGCCTGCCTTGCTCCCTTCACTGATGTGCAGAAGAGCACTCACTAACTCTCTTGATTGCACAGCTGGTGGGCCCCAGCAGAGGTCTCTGTTCCAGCTGTGGCAGCTTGGCTGGGCAGTACCCACAGCGTGCCACGGAGGGGAAGGAGAGCTGCAGCAGTGCTGCCTGGACTCTCACCTCTCCTCCTCACCAGCTCTCCCTAGTCAGTCCCTCGCCTTCAGCATCATCCCAGGCCCCCAGCTCCAGGGACCAGCCCCACAGTTTTGCTCAAGGCCAGCATTGCTCATTTTTCCACAAGGCTGTCCCTGTATTTTACCCCACGGCTCCTTCAACCCCAGTAGCTTCTCACTCTGCTCTTTCCCTTCCAGCCCCAGAAGGGCCAGGCGTTCCCAGGGAGCATGAGGGAGTAGGCAGGGGGCCATGATCCAGTAGGTGCTGAGAGCTGATGCCCAGGGCACGGGAGGGACACTGACAGCCTCTTCCCAAACAGACGGGGCAGCATAGAGTTAGTGCATTTACTTCTTGTCATCTGCATATACTAACTGAAAGCGAGCTGCTTATTTACAGGCTTGGCTTTAGGCAAGGTAGAAACAGTTACGTGATGTTAGGGGACACTAATGGTCATTGCAAGAGAAAAGGATAGCTGGTGGACTGTTTTGCTGTTTGCAAGGGCTTAAAAAGAGTGGTTTTTTCCTTAGTATTCTGGGATTTACTTTTGTCCCCCATACCCGTAGCATCAGAAAGATAGAAGTTTGAGCCAGATTTAGTGAACCACCCTTTTTGTATGCTTGATGCTCAGAATTGACTTTCTCCCCAAACATAGTGGCATTCAGGATCAAGGGCTTTTGCTTTCTTCTACAGCAAAGGACATTGGCAGAGACCTGTCAGAACCATGCTGGCGTGTGTCACTTCATCAGTTTCAGTCCTTTGAGTGTGGGCTTTTGGCTTCCTGATGATTGACGTGCTTTGGTTTGATTTAAATTGTTGGGCTCAACACAGAGGTTACTGTGTGGGAATGGAAGTATCTGTGGCAGGCAGGAAGTCAGATAAGGAGAACTACTCTCCTTAAACTCCATAAAAATAATTACACAGAATCAACATCTTAGTCAGGTAGCCTAGTCTCTAGTGCTAGTGGTTCATTTAGGGAAAATAATTGGTAGTTCCGGGAAAGAGGAGAGAATGGTACGATCTGCCATGACAGGTTTTTAATTTTTCCTTCCTTACAAAGTATCATTGATCTGCAGTAGTGAGACATGACTGAAGCCTTGGAATTTTGTTTACAAAAATAAAGAATGCTTGGGGAAATAGAAGAAAAGGGAACAAAAGATATGTGTGTTTTATAAGACCTGGAAGTAAGCCAAAGTAATTACTTTGTGAAAATATTAGGGTTTTCCGTAAATAGCTAGCGTGTAAATAACTAATATGTGGGAATTGGGACAAAAGAACTGGTTATAGGGGACCGTAGGGCAAGTAGCCACCACTTGAGTCATGTATGTTGGATAACCTGTCGCTTCAGCTGAGTTCCCTTGGAAAGAATGTACCTGGGAGCAGCACAGGGAGGATTTGATCTCAGGATATTTATAAATTATGGCTGGAGGTTCAAAAAATGGGGTGAAAAGGCATAGTCCAGGGTCTCAGTGAAATTTTTAGAAGAAAAATAGTGATGGAAATATAACAAGCAGGTTGTTTCTGAGAAAAAAAGCCTTAAAATCATTGTATGTGAAGAAAAATACAAGACAATGGTCTTCAGTGCAGAACTCTTCTGCAGCTAACTGCAATGGTCTTCTTTTGAACTAGGAGGAGATTGTCTGGTACACAGGAGTTTCAATTCTCTTTTTGTCTGTTGCTTCTGCACTGTCACCCCCCATTCCTGGAGACAATATTACACCTTGAGGGACAGCGGGAAAGATTTGTGCCAGAAGCGTTTGTGAAAACAATGTTATTAGTGTCTTGTTGGTATTAATCAATTGGATAGAAGAGTTAAAGTTTGTAGATGTTTCAATGACACATCAATTTAAATAAGGAACACTTTTAAATGTCCCTCCCAAAAGGATGTTTTTCATTTCTGCCTTTTGCAACTTTTTTTTTTTCTTTTTTTAAAAACAAACTTTTCTCCCCTCTGAGTCCCTTTGGTAGGTTGATGACTTTAGAACAGGGTATTGCCTCCTTTTCTCCTTAAGCCTGAGTGCAAGGAGAAGGGACATGTCAAGACAGACACTTGAAGGGAAATAGAGTATTTTATTTTTGGACAAAGAAGCCGAAGAAATCCCGTGACATTCACATAATATGCCGATAACTCTTACTTTGCCATTAACATAGAATTGTAACACTCACTCATGGGAAAAAAAAACAAGGAATTTGTGAAGGAGAGTAGTTTCCATGGTACCTAGGTACAGTATTTTCACCAAACCTGGTTGTGTGCGCTGTGGTCTGGTTTCTGTAAACGCGAGTCTCGAGGGTGGGCTCCTGTCAGGTTCCCCCGTGCCTTAAGCTCAGGCCACAGCCTGTGCCCACTCGTACGCAAGATGGCTTCTGGAATCACAAAAGGTTGAGGAGCTCAATGTCTGGAGACTTTAGTCCTGTGTAAGACTCAGTGAGTGGAAATTCCTGTGTTGAAAGTTACAGGAAAAGGAGTGATGCAGTGCAGCTGTGTAACTTGAGTGTCTATGGCAAAAAAGAAAAAATTAAAAAGTGAATTTAATCTTTTTTTAGCACATCTTGAACCCTTGGGAAGACTTGAGGGTGTTAGCAGCTGATCAGAGAAAGGGAAGAGTGGAAGGGAGTTTGCCAACGTTGGTCACAACAGTTACAGAATTTCAGTCTGCTGTAGTTTGGCCCTCTGCGAACACGGAGGATATGCACGAGGTTATAAACATTGTAGATGGCTGATACAAGGCAAGAGTAGCATTGCTGCCTAGAAGGTAAAATCCCTCATTTTCAGGATTGTTTATATGTAGTTTGGGCCTACCCACAGTGGCAGTCGCCATGTATCTGAGCAGAATTTTGGAAGCACCTAAATACTGAAGGTTGGGGGTTTTTGGTTTTTTTTGAAAGCGCTGGCATGATTGATTGGTAATGGGTGGCTTCTGGGGACAGCATTCCCACTGCAATACGCGAGCTGTGTTTGTGAGATTGTTTGAACTTTTCTACGCTCCCTTTAAATAAAGCTCATAGCCTGTGGTTATGCAGCGGATTAATATAGTAACAGCTGTGGGCTAACAGAGGATTAAAACTGTCTTAGCGTATGAGAATATCAGTGATAAAATGCATCTGGTATGAAGTCTCCAAAGACTTATAGGATTGTATGTAAATAGTAAATATGTTTCTATGGTGCTTATCTTCTATTCTGCTTGTGACTGCTGGGCTGTTTTCAGAATTTTTGTTTCTGGGTGCCATGAGGTTAATGATATTTTCAGAGAGGTGGTTATGCGAAGAAGTTGTGTGGGATCTACACAGCCTTAAAACATTTGTACAGTGTGTTTTGTTGGCAAGGTTTTATAACAGTAGAGAGTTTCATGCTTTGCAGAGTGAAAAGAAACAATCTAGTTACACTCTGTGCTAGTGCAGCTCTATTTCATCACGGATTAATTTGTCTCACCTTTTTTCCTGCAGGGATTTGGTAGGGTAGGGAAAGGATTATGAAAGGAAATATGGTAATGTTGTTCAAACTACATTGGAAGTTCAAAAAATTTTTACAACATTTACTCCAGGCTGTAGTGTTTAGTTCAGGCTATTGAAATCCTGCCTGTGAAGGAAGGCACTGCTAAGATACAATCAGCCACAAACAGAAAATCACGTAGTGCCTTCAGGGGATAAATGACAAATGGATAAATAATTTTAAAACACATGGGGCAAAGATATTTTAATAGATCTAGTAAGTAGGTCTAGTAAGTAATCTAGGTCTAGTAAGTAATAAGGTAATAAAAAGTGAAAAATTACTTCTGTTCATAGGTTAAGAAGACTCATACTAAATGATTACAACTCACACTAAATGATTTTGGTATTTGTGACCAAGCATGCACAGAAGTCATCAAGGCTTTATATTTTCTCATACGATTATACAAGCTCTTGAGCTCATATAAGGTCTGTTACAAGTTAAGAGCATAGCCTTTTACCTAATCTTCAAATCTGCTTCTTCCAAAATAAGTTTGAACCTTTTCATTTGTAGTGCCATCGTACAGACGCCAACTGGAACTATACAAAGTCTTTCCATGTTACATACTCCTCTTACATTTGTACGAGCTTGTTCCATCTAGAGAGTGGAATGGAAGAGGGAAGCCTCAAAGTCACCTGTGATGATACAGAATATTTTAAGACTTGCTGTGGAGTCACATAAATACATTCAGTTGCTCTGTTTTTATGAATTGCATTGAATGAATTGTTCTAAGGTACTACCAGATTGCAACTTGTTTATGCTGTTTTTCCATTCATTGCTATTCTTTATAGATTTAAAAATAGGGAATCATAAAAAAGATGTTCTGCAGGCATGCATCATGTCTTCTGCAATGTGTATAGCTTAAAAGTTTAACTTCGCTATTTTTGAAATATTAAATTCCTCTTGTAAACCAAATAATTGGGATACAGTTGGCTGATGACTAGCTAGGAAAATGTAAATGACTAAAATATAAAGGTTAATTGGGTTTTTGCATCTTATTTTTCCTCTTAAAATTTGCAGTTGGTGTCTTTTCAACTAATACACCTTTTGTGTAAGTTTATGGATTGTATAATACGTATTTTGTATACTCATGATAACAATTCTGAGATGCTCTTTCTAAACACAACCCTCCCCAAATTTAAAAAAAGCAAACAAATTTTGATAATTTTCTGTACTTTTAGAGGATTTGCTTTTCCAGTGTGTGCACAGGCAGATTGTCTCCCTTGAAGTTAACCTGTATTTGCCGTTTATCTCCTCTTAAGATTGGGTTTAGTCATCTCAGTTCAGCATCGTTGTTTCCAGAAAAGCCAATCATACTGCACGCTTAGAGGTGAAGCTTTGAGAAGCAATTTCATGCTTCCATACAAATATGTCCTAGTATAAAAAAGAAGGAAAAAGGGAAATTAAAGGAGTGCACAAAATTGGTTTTAAGTTTATTGAGAAGGTTGCTATGTGTGTTTCTGATGGGTGCTGACAACTCCGTTCTGGAGTTGGTTACTGAGGTGCCCATTGCTCCACATAGACTACAGCACACCTCATAGGGCTGTAACATGGGCTGGGGCTGAGACCTGGCTTGTATTTGCCCTGCAGTCATGCTAGTTCAAATGCAGTCATGATTTAAACAGTGATATAATTTGTGATATAATTAAATAGTGATATAATAGTGATACTGTTTCTGCTGTACACTGGCCAAGCGGTTGGTGTAAGAGGTTAATTCTGGTTTAGTATGCAGTGTGGTATTTTACCCTAGGGGTAGGGAACATCTTATGTAAAGCGTTGACTGAGAAAGTCTTAAGCAAAGCAGAAAGAAAGACCTTGCAGGAAAGCCATGCTGACTATCTTATATAATGACTTTTTCTTCTTAAGTTCTTTCTCCTCCCCTTGATTTAGAAATCTCTTTAACCTCTGTCAAAAGTCAGCTCTGGCAAAGAGAGGGGCCGAGCAGAGGTCCAAGTAAAATGAAGGTGCAAGTTTTGTTTGTTTTCATTCTCCTTTCTGCATACTTTTTCCTGCTTATACTTCTGGGCTTAGGAGCAAATGACAGCAGAAGCCTCCCTCAACCCCCACAAAATTGATAAGAGTTTTCAAATCGTATTTCTACAAAATTTGCTTATTATTGCCAATTGAGCACAGACCCTTTAGGGTATGCTTAAGTGAAAGTTACGTGGCACCTGTAGTTTAATAGCTCATATCCTGATGAGATTCCAGTTTTAGTTGCAGTCTGGCTGTGGTGGGAAAAAGCCCACAGCTAATGTAGATCCAGGATAGTTGAATAGCATTGTTACAGTATTCTTCAGTATAAGTCTTAAGGTCTATGTTTTTTTAATCTCTGTTCCGTTCCTTTTCTTTTCAAATAAAATCTGTGTATAACAGGCAAAAGCAGCAAATTAACAATTTACATCAGAAGATAAGGGAGAATGAATTACGAGCTCAACAGGCAAGACTGAGCAATCTTGTGAACTGCGAAGAATCTTACATGACTAATTTGCAGGTAGGATGGATATTTTTCTTTTAGCAAAGCTTTCCGTTGCCCAGTAACTGACACCTGAAAGCATGTTCACAATGTACTGCAGGCCAAAATGTAGAGCTTTTGTGATTATTGATGGTTGTGTAATTGTATAGCCGTAAATTGTATAGAGGACAATACCCTCTTAGTGTTGTAGCTTAATCTTACATTTGCAGAATTCTAAGTTACATTAATATTTTGTACATACTTGTTTTGAAATGTGATAAAAATGGGGTAAGAATGAGGGATTGTGACACTGTAAGAATAAGGGTTTAACAGTGTGCATGTAGCATAGTTATACAGGGAGATATTAGGAGATAAAGTTGTTTGATAAGAGAGTATCTGAAAACAACTGAAGGAAGGTTTTCTGAAGAGGAGAAGGAGGTACTACCCAGAGGAGTGGTTAGATTGTATCGATAGAATGGATGGAAGAGATGTGAGAAGGCAAACAGACTGGTGGAATGCCTTTGCACAAGACGCCTGAAAAGGATATGGAACTCCTAGGGAACACTTAGTCTGAAAGGGAATGTGTGGTGGTATTTTGGGCATACCTGTCCTAATTTTTATCTAACTAGCACAAATATCAGAAGTGTAAGGATGAGGTACCATAGGCTAACCGTGAAATGCAGATCAGTTAGAGGACTGTGGCTGCTACCCTGTTGTAGCACACAAATTCCATCTCCAGACCTCAGCATATCTAAAAGGCAATGCAGAAAGAGAATGTTAAAGGCAGATATGCAAAGAAACAGCTTTTCTGTCCCCCTTTTATTACCTTATCTTTTTCTGTCACAAACACTGCACCAGGATCTCAGCTAGTGTACTTCAGCATGACATTAATTATGTCCTTGGAATAACACAGCTGTGCATCAGGTGAGAATCTGGTTTGTGTGAGACAGGAGAGAAATTCAGGTGGAGCCCTGGTGTGAAGTTAGGTATTCAGAAACTTTTTCAGACACCTAGGAATGTGGCTTTTGGTGCTTCCAGGAGTTCTTTTATAAAATACTTTAAAATTCTGTTTAGTTTAAGATTTTTTTGGGGAAAAAAAAAAAATTACTGCAGAAACTGAAATTTTAGTGTACATATATGTACACTATTATGTATGCCATAATACACTTCAAATAAAGCAGCAGATGCATTCATCTTTCATAATTTAAAGAATTAAAAAAGTTTATAATGTATTAGAATTTCTGGTTGATTTGTGTGCCTTCTATAAGATTAACTTAAAAATGCAGATCTCCTTTAATTGAGGTTTTAATCTCTTTTAAGGCTTTGCTGAAGGAATGTTACTAGTTAAAAATACTCTCTGTATAATTTCTTTAAAGATACCAATTTATGTTATTAAAGGAATCTTGAAACTGAAAGCCTAGTGGGATGCATCTCCTTTTTCATCCCACATGCAGCTGATTTCCATTTTGTGCTTGTCAGTCTGTGGGCAGTGGAGGTAGAAGAGTAATATGGAACTGCATGAAATGGAAAGGGAGGAGGGTTTTGGTATACAGGACAGAAGGTAGGAAGCCTGCCTTCTGATTGTAGCTGTAGTCTCAGGCTTGTCCCTGCACCATTCTGCACCTCAGGTGTGATAGCTCTAAGGTTTGACTAGTACTAATGTTCTGCTTTAGAAAGATCTTGATATTGGAGCATCTCTTACTTTAATATGCTCATAGCCATTTTATGGAGTGTTTTTCTTCCTGGGGAATGGTAAAATAATGCAGTGGTGGTGATTTGTTTTGAAAACACTTTTTGTTTGGATATTCAGGGGTTTCTTTTGGAAGAAGTCACACCTCTTCCATAAATCTGAGGGGGAAAGTGGCCCCACAATGTTCATTTGCATGTGTTGTGAATGTAAAGGTATCCAGCTTCTTTATTTTTTTGCTTCAGCTTCCTGAAATACATGCTGTTACCACATATTTTAATGTTTGAAAAATCAAACCTCACCCTTCCTGACAGTGGAAAAAAATGCAGGACTGTTTTCTGCTGTGCTGCTCAAGTATACGGTGGTATGTGTGCGTTCATTTGTATGATTATTGTATTTCTTTTTGTAAGCAACCACAGTATGAGAGCACACCACTGCAACCTCACGTTTCAGAAAGATCAACATCCCAAGTTGAAGAGCTTGAACGAAAGATTGCAGCAGCTGAGAATAAGGAATTACAACTCAGTGAATTTGTAAAACAAATTTCAAACAAATCTAGTGAGGAGAAAAAGAAGATGGAGGAGAAAGTAAGTGTCTTCCATGTTCCAAATTTCATTTTGACACTGTTATAGCAGCATATGTTTTGTTTGCTAGAAAGCAACTTAGTATGTGGGTTGCTGAGCTATTTTCAAAAGGTAGCTAAACTATCTGTGATAGAAAAATTGATAGTTAGTGATTGTAGGTGTTGGCAATGGATAAATCTGAACTTGTAGCGAATACATACTAAAAGGCAATACTAGGTGAAATGTCAATCATGATGATGGTTTTAACCAGGTGTCAGTTAAACTTGCTTTGAAGAAGAGCTGCTCAGCTCTAATAATTCATGTAGCTTCAAGTGTTTATTACAGTAAATAAAGTATAATTTAAAAACATAGAGTGTGAAAGTGAAATCCCTATTTTTAGCATGGCTTGTACATGTGGGCCTCATGCTTTGCGATGAACTTACCAGCCTGTATGTGCCTACTCAGCAGGAGTCATTCTCTTGTAGCTTTGCTAGGATGTGCAGAGTAGACTTTAGTCTGAGACAAGGAAGGGGCTTAGATGGCTGTGTTCTTGGAGCTGTCTTGGCAACGGGTTTCTTTGGAGGCTGAAGCAATACCCAGGGGTAGTTTTGAATGTCTTGCCAGCCTTCCTTTATCGCAAGCAGGAATGTGCCATTGACCAGGTGGTTCCTAAGTAATGTTTTAGGGATACATTGTCACTGTTACCTTCTCTTGTTTGATCACTGGGCCTTACTGCTGGGCTTAGGTTTATATTAGTGCAGGTTCAAGGGGTAGGAGCAGTATGATACAGTGAAGTGGCAGGTGGGAAGACAAAAAAGAAAGCATAATTCATTTCAAATTCTGCCTTACCATTTCCTATGAACCCTGCAGTATGCTTTTGACTAAGGGTAGCATTCAGGAAGGGCAGAAATTGAATGCTGCTGCTTCCTCCTGTCTCAGCTTTTACTGCTCGTGTTCCTCACTGTGTAGGAACTGCTGCTGTTGGTGGTGGCAGTGGTGAGGACCTCTGCAGAGTGCTTGTGTCAGCGGGGTGGTCTGTAGCTAGAAGCCTGATTCACTGCACAGTCCCGATTCACCCCTTAACACCCATTCATTCTGTGCACAAAAGGCTGTCAAGGAGAGAAAGGGCAGGGAGGGAGAGCATGTGTTTCTGTAGTAAAATTAGTGCCCTACTGTTTGAGGGAAGACTGCGGAGGGAGGAAGGAGCTGTGCTGTGTTCCTGCAGGGATGTGGCAGGCTGGGAACCCGAGCAGTAGTCTGGGTGCTGAGCCTGGGGACAGCCATCTCTGGAGTTCCTCTGCTGTGCTCGCAGGGAGGTCAGCCCAGAGCCCAAAGGGTTGGTGTCCTAGGTCAGTGACTGATGTTAGGGGACGAAAATACAATTTCTGTACTAATCAGAGGGATTGTTGCCAATAGGGTTATTGTTGCTAGGGTTATTTCCGAGCAAATACCTGCCTCTTCGGAGAGGATAAGTTTTTTTCAGCCCAAAGCCAGATTTGGGCAGGGGGTGGGGAAAATGCTGTTAACATTCAGGTGAGCTTTGCTTGTTAAGTGTATGCTAAAAGAACACATAGAAGTTTAGCTTAAGGTTGCTGGCATACATTTCTACTTCTCTGTCTGCCCCACTTTTGCAAATAATATTATCTTTTCCTACATTGGAGTTTTTAACATACAACATTTAAATACAGTGTACAGATGGTATGTTTTTGACAATAAGGGACAAGCTGTCACCATTAGGTGTAGGTGGGAGGAAAGAAAACATAAGAAACACTCCTGTTTCCTTGATCATCTTTTGTCACTGGTGAGAAGTCTAGCAAAGTCTCCCTCATCACAAAAACAGGGTGTTTTGGAACTGGAAAAGGTTCAGAGAAGGGCAACAAAGCAAATATCCATCAGAAAATCACAGGAGGAATGATTAAATCTTCACACTGGAAAAGAAATGGCTGAAGGGGGAGTGTGATGGAGTCTGCAGAGCCACAAACAGCCTGAAAGGGACGGAGGGCAGTCAGCTCCTCACTGTGGCTCCTGTTGCAGGAGCGAGGGAACATCTAGCGAAGTTCTAGGAGCCAAGTACATAATCAGCAAAAGGAGTTGATTCCTCATGCCAGTTCTCCATAGCAAACCTGTAGATTGTCTCTGTGAAAGCTGTTGCGGATGCTAAGAGTATAGTTGATAGAAGTGAGTGAGTTGATAGAAGTGCTGCCTTGTTCTAAATGCGCAAAAATAATAACTGCCTCAGGAGAGCCTCTAAAGTGAAAGCAGGTGGAGGCTGGAAAAATGTGCTTTCCTTGTTCTTTCCCTACAGTAGATGTCTGCTTATGGCTACTGTTGGAGACAGCAGGCTAGAAGGCCTCTTGGTCTGAAGCACTGTGTCCCTTCTAACGTTAGGGTGGATGTACTCGATGCTTTCCGTTTGAGAAACTGCAGGGCTGGCAGAGATCAGAGGTGTTCTTTGTTCACTGCTGGCATCATAACCTGTCTTTGCCCCATGCAGGCATACCAAGGAAGGGAGTATTTGTACCACCTTGTGAATAATTCCGGTGCCTGAACAGAAAGCTTTTTTCCCCCTAGGCTCCATGTGTAGTCACTGTAGGACTTAGGTGATCGAGAGCTCTTTAATTGGCACAGAAATTTCAGAAGCCTGAAAAAGCTTCCCTGTTGTGGGCTGGCTGGTAGTCATGGTAGCTCCTCACAGCTTCCTAGCTGAGGGAGTCTGCTAAGGTGGATGCTGCAGTACTCTCCACCAGTGTCCATGTCACGAGTGCCTAGGTTCTTTCTTTTCCTTATGCCAAGCATGAATGTGCCTCTTGGCATCTGCAGATTTTTGCAGCCCTCACTTCAGTCCCCAGGCATTTCATCTGGAAATTGGACTGCTGGGCGGGAAATGCTTCAGTTCAGACACCCATACCCTGCTGGCTGCTCCTTTGCCCTTTGCTGTGGGTAATTGTGAAGGACTCCTGTAAGGTACTGCTGATAGCTTGTAGTAGTATTCTCCCCTATGATTTCTGTGGCCTTGCTTTTAATATTTAATTGCCAAGAGGCGAGAGCTTTCCTATTTTTTTTCTGCCCCAACAAAGTCATCAGCAGTGTGTGTATGAAAGAGGAAATTAAAAAAAAAAACAAAATCCAAAGCTTGTTTTCCCCTCAGCAGAGTCAGCAAGAGTGAATGGAAAAAAACCCAACAACATGGTTTTTCATCTCAGGTGACAGAAGGTGGAAAGAGTCCTCGGGGTGATGCTGGGGATTTAGAGAGGGTGGGAGGAATCCCAAGGCTATTAGAAGGAGAGAAGTTGCAGGAGAGGAAATTCCATATCGTATATATGCAAGACAAGATGATTTGGAAACCATGGAATCTTTGTCACACAAGTACTGGAGTGTTCTGACTGGTCAACTTGTCATCCTTAGTGGTGTGTGAGAAACAGAGGGAAGGGATTCATTTAGCTAACAGTCGGGTTCCTGGCAATTCTTACTGTGCAACATTGGCTTACATGTGCATATTTCTATCACTGCCTTAAGGCTTGGGGTGGCGGCGGGAGGGGAGTATGTGGTTCCGAAGCACATACTGTGGCAAAAGATCATGGCTGAGTTGCAACTTTGCCTTACTGAATGTGGTGTTTACTTGGGCTTTGTCTAATCAGAAAGATTTTAAAGCAGCCTGAAAGCTTTGTTCAGCTTTGAGGTCTTGCTAAAATAAAAGATTTCCGGCCTTTTGGCATCCTCAGTTTTGTGGCCCAAATAGAAGACTATCTCTGGAAAAACTTTCCAGGTATTATTGACTTAAACTTTTCAGTAGGCTCTGTTACTGAGCTCTGACATTGACAGTATCACAGATTTATTTCTCAGCGAGATGGATGTCTGTAGCACCGAAATAAAAGTACATTTAGCATTTACTCTAGTGACAGGTGTTTGTTATCTGTGAATTACTACACCATAGTTCAATCAATAGAGATACTGTTTTTCATTAAATTGGACTATGACTGGAAAATATTCTTTTTACTTCCTGCCTGCCTTCCCACTTTTTTGACCTAGGTAATAAAGCAAAGTAAATACCAGGAATGCAAGCAAAGATAACACACTATAAAAAACCTTTTTCAGGCTGATGGACAATTAAGATGCCTGTAGAAAAGGTGTTTAAGAAAGCTGTTATTCTGTTCTGATGTCCTCTGATGTAATTGTCAGACTGCATCGAAGTCAGGTTTTTGGCTCCAGTTCTTGTTGGGTCAAGTTCTTGGTCCCTGTGTTTTAAGTTGTTTTCCTAGGCCAGAGGAAGAGGATGGACTAAAATATTTCCAGATCATTTATTGCATGTGAAGATCTCCATTGGTGAAAAAACTAAGAGTATTTTAACTGTTGAACTGTTTGTGTTTTCAGTTTGCAAGGCACATGGAGTGTTCTGGGGAGAGGTGAAGCAACTGTGGTTTGAGGTCACGTGTGGGTCTATGACTTGGAGCTGCTGGGATTAATCATTCTTTGGGTTTGTTTTCTGCAGTAACCAACCCTTTCATGCAGCTGAGAGTGCAATTTTTGAAGAGTGACCAGCCTCTGCTTCCAAAGCAGGTTTATTTTTCACTGTAATCATAAAACATGTACTCTTACTTTCTTCTAGCTTAAAACTAGAGACCGATATATTAATAGCCTGAAAAAGAAATGCCAGAAAGAGTCTGAGCAAAACAAAGAAAAACAAAGACGAATTGAAACCTTAGAAAAATATCTGGCTGACCTACCAACGCTGGATGATATAGAAGGGCAGACTAAACAGGTAAGGTAAAAGGAGTTTGTTTTACATTTTAAAAATACAAGTAAGCTCCCTAATATCTGTTGTTAAATCTTTTACTGTTTCAACATATATTTTTTTCCCATCTGTTTAAGAAGAGAAGTATTTCAATGTTTTAGAAAGCACTATAGCTATTAGAGATTTTCATACTCAGATTGAGTGAAATGGCCCTAGAAGGTAGCTGTAGGGCTGTGGCCTGCCGCAAGGTCTTCTGCTAATGTGGCATCACGTCT
>VYZW01010358.1:0-45741 GCA_013401315.1 Balaeniceps rex
TGCTGTATACTTTAGTCAGGAATTTAAAGTCTTCCACACAAAATGGTTTCCCCTTGTTATTCTTTTCAAACTAGCTCCCCAACAAATGTTTCAAACAATTCGTCCTCTAAAATCCACTTTCCCTCACTTAGGGAGTCATTCAGTGTCACCAGGAGTTTGCCCAACAAAGGCAGGCTAAATCAGACCATGGAGCAGCATTTATAATCAGACCATATTTAATGTTTGCAGGATATATCTGAGTCCAAGAACCATGAAAGGCTTTCAGACATATAATTTGTGCTGCAGCAGCAGAGAAGCAAAAGAAAATCAGATGGGTGCTGGTGGCACACTAACATCTTGTCAAGCGCATCTTGGGCATGGCTAAGTGAATCCAATGGCATAGGCACCTTAGTTGATGGGTTCTCCACCAATGAAAAGACCCCATTAAATGCCACCCTCATGATTGAAAGGCAGAGTCTGATGGTCCTTATGTCTGTAAAAAAAGAGGGAACAAGGTGACTCCTGACTTGAGAGGCCCAGGAAAAGAATAGTTGCAACCTTCATGTTGAAAGAAGGCCATGAATATCTCCTTTCTCACTCCCCTGTGGGTAGGTGGTGTCCCACATGGCAATCAAGAGCAAGTGGATCATATCTACCCTCCCTAGATCTGAGTTAGCAGCCCAGAGGATGCCACGGAGGATGCATTATACTTGATGAGCTTCCCTCATCCAGTATGTAGAGAAACCCCAAGCACATTCTCTGCACTGCTAGGTGGATGTCCTGCAAGGTCTGTGAGGGTAACTGCCCGGTGTCTGCTATGATGTGAATACACCCCCTTTTTTTGCTGTTCATTCCAGCAGCTGCCTCTCCATTGGTTTGGACCTGAGGCTGGAGGCAGCAGGAAGCGGGATTTCAATCCCCACCCCAGTGCCTTCTATTTTTCAAGCTTTCCAGCCTTGAAGTTACAGGGGAGATCCCAGATGACTGTGCACGTAGCCAAATGCAGTTGTCTTCAGCACTTGCTCAAAGAATAGACAAGGTAGGGGAACTAACTCAAAACTGCCAGATGGTACCTGATTTACAGGGTGCTGAGGAGGGAGAGCCAGTGCCGAATGACTGCAAAAGAGTCTCTTGGAGCCAGGGAGAATTTACTGCACGTTTTATGCAAGGCTTAATCACCCTGATGGACATTTTTGTAGAAGGAGCACATTTAAGCCCAATCAATATGGAAAACTCTTAAGGAATAAATAAGACATCTCACTAGCTCAAACCACTGGTAACACAGAGATTTTTAGGTGTTGGTGGGCAAGATCTTCCTCTAGAAGTTTATTGTATAACCACTCCAACCACCCCATTTCTTACTCTCCTAAGTTTTCATGCTGACACCAGAGGCAAGAGGGCAAAATGTATGTCCATAACTAAGTTACTTCAAGGCACTCTTCTCGCTTAAAGTAACTTAAGCCAATGGCTTAAATCAAAACTTTGTCTTGTCTCCAAGCATCTTAAGGGTCTATGGAAGATGGTACAGGCTTTTCATTTCCATTGCAATGTGCTAAATACTACTAGAATTACAGGCACCATTCTCAGCATCCTCAAACACACTGGCCTTGCCTGCCTGGACTGCCTTTGAACTTGCCCTTCTAAACTCCTCACAGAAGACATGATCTAGGGCAAGGAAGCTTGTGCTGGTCTGCACCTGCCCCGAGAGCCAGCCTTGGTGCAGTCAGAGCACAAGTAGCTGCCACATTTTAGCTTGACCGGTTTCAGCAAAAGGTGAAGTTTGCACCCTGCAACTTCGGTGCTGTTGACACCTGAGCCACTGTGATGAAAACCAGCTCAGCTAGACTGCTCCTACTGCGGTCACAACTCTGCCATCATGCATACTCATAGGCTGCTGAGCAATTGCCCACGCTTTAAAATTCCTTAAAACTCATTTTTACAGGAAAATACCTCCTGTCCAGAGGGTTCCAGTTGAGAAACATGTCTCCATTCTCCAGATCAATAACATGAGTGTCTTCCAGAGGCCGGCCCACACAGGGGATTTGTTTTCCATCTTCCCCGTCCTCCTCCTCCTACCCATGAAAGAGCAGGGTCGTCTCAGTGCATGGTCAGGGGGTCCTTGCCAGGGTGGAAACAGAATTAAAAGAACTAGAGAAATTTTCCTACAAAAATCAGCACAGCATCATATTGTATCGTTTGTGTGAGACTTTTCCATCAGTGGCTATGGCCTCCTCATTCTCCACAGGATGGCGGTGAGTACACCCTGTAAATATACAGCACCCAAAGAATAAAGTCATGTTTGGTTTATCAGCAACCTGTCCCCGCTCTGCCAGCCTTTTCTGGTCCTTTTGTATCACTTCATGATCCTCAATATTTATCTGCTTCCTTTTTTCATCATTAATAAAATTGTTTTATTTGCACTTTTCATCATCTACAAGCAGTTTGAGAACCATTCAGTGTTCCCAGCACCCAGAATAAGAGAAAAGCCAGTAGCCTTGGCGTATAAGAATAGATATATAGTGTCTGAAGGGAATAAAACACAGATCCACATACAAGCCTAGGAAATAAATTTCCTATCAGGGGGAATTTATTCCCACTTTTAGTTGGACTATACTAAATTATACCAGCTCAGAGTGCCCAGCAAGTGATAAAGTGATTAGTCCATCCTCCACTACACCTCCCCATTTAGTCCCTGTGGAACATAATTAATGTGCAGTTTACACTTCTCTCACAAAACATTAATAAACACCGTAAACAAAATCTAACATCACACTGCCCAGCACCACCTCACTTGGGCGCCTCCCAAGATTCAATATTTTGCTTCAAATCACCACCATTTATTTAGATTCTTTCCATGCATGAGACAATGCTTATACCCAAGTTGCTAAGAAATAATTGTTCAGGGTTGGAGGTATTGTATCAATTTCTTTAATAATATTGAGAAATAGCTGTACTTCAGTCATGCCATCATTACCATTGGCTACAAATTCAGTAATTTTAAAAAAAAAGTATCAATTTGGTATGTCAGAGATTATTTTATATATGTATAAAGGTGTTATTGCTCATCAGCTGTCATCCCTTAACATTTGCTTCATTACTTTATTAATGAAAAATGGACTTAGCAGGTGCGGTTCCCATTACAGCTCCCCAGGCTCTCCCATTTGTACTTTTCATAATTTTCAAAAATTACAAAATATCACATCATCTTTTCAGTCTCTATCGGATTTTTTTACAGTCACAGCAGTTATTTTCAGCTATTTGAAAGGAATTTACAGATTCATGGGCTAATTTCAGGAACATTGCAAAAAATCTATTAGGGCAACTTACCATGTACTGCAGTTTCAAACACTAATGATGCAGCATTGAACTCTTATAGCCAAAACCTTAAGAATCAAATCTAGGAAGTGTTATATATAATATAGCATCTATTTAGTTTCAATGTGAAATCCAATTTGTAATAAAAGAACTATTAGTTACAAAACATTTAATAATGATGAAAAGAAATTATGTATTAAAGTATAACCCTGAAAGGGTAAACCTAAGTTTAATCTTTCAAGTTCAGCCTTCCATTTCATTACTGTTTCATTTTGATTTCTCAGACCTAGAATTATATTAAAACTTAAAAGTCAGGTTACACGGGCAGTCTGTTTGGGTTTATTTGGTTTCATTTCTTTTGAAAAGTATGGTGTTGTGGCTGTTTTTTTTCTTTTTAACCTGAGATTAGGGACACTTATGGAGTGAAGTAAGCTTTTCTTTCAGCACAGAAAAATGTGGATGCTGGAGTTATTTGTGTTTGAATCTATCCACAAGAATCTAGTCTTCCTGAGAAAATACATTACCTTAAATATATTGGTAACTTCTGAAAAGAAAAAAAAATTAAGGGTTTGCTCATTTATTACTCTATCAACTTTGCTAGTGTACCCTTTAGGACCTTTTTGATCCTTCATATTTGTCAGTATTAAGCTGACCCACATCCCTATTAATCTTTAATAATTGCCATTCTTTCCTCCTAGCAAAAATCAGTCCTACTAGATATGAGTGTTAAAGATCCTTTTTCTCTCATCAAGTTTTCCCCCCTATTTGGCAATGTGCTTACATTGTGCCTTCTGTCCTGAAAAGCACTTACAAAATAATACTGTGAGGTCCTGTGCTTACAGTTTTTCAGTCTCAAATGCACTAAGTTTACAAGGAAAAAACTTCTAATTCCAGGTCCTTCAAGTTCTTCCTGGACTTTGACAATGAAACATTGTCCTTTCCATTTCAAATATCGTGAGAAATAAAACTACAACCTGCCAGATAAATTAGGCCTTTGCCTATACCTGTCCACATACCCTGTTTTCATTGGGCTTGTATAGATGCAATTGATTGGAAATTACTACCCCCTTGTTGTAAGGAGCAATCAATAGCCTGCTAAAGTCTCAGCTGCTGAGGCTTCAATGCTCACCACTGAAAAATCTAGATCATTAGCTCTTAGCTATATTTGATGCTTAGCTATGTAATCTCTGCAGGGCTAACGAGTAAAAAGCAGTCAAGACTTATTTCTGTCATAAAGTCGAAGATCTGACTGAATGCACACAAGTAGCAGTCATGCTGAGGAAGAAGACACCATCATTACCCAGCCGCTTTTCTGAGTAGAGCCACGCTATGAAATACATCTATCCATCTATTAACCTCCATGTTTAAGAGTTTAGTGAAATGGGTGAGCTTGGTTTTCCTTGTCTTTTATTAAGAAAGCAAACAGCAAATATTTAACGTTTAATATTTGTAAATGAAACAGAAAAAAAATGACAAAAAAACCTCTAAAAACTAGGACACTTATTCTAGTTTTCCCAAACACAAACCCACATAATTTCCCATGAAACTCAGCCTAAATATCAAGCAGCGTGAAATAAATCAAGTACAACTATTTTTTTGACCATTTTAACAACTGTGCTTGCAAGTATTTGTAGCACCTGAGAAGGCCATTTAGAGGAGCCAGATCGAAAAGCGATGATGACCACTTTTTAATCGCAGCGGTACTTGATTTGTCACTATCATGAAAATCATTTTGTGACCCATTGCTAAGAGTGAGGAGAAGGCAATTGCTCTCCCCGGGTGCTCGTTTCCCTTGAGGGGGCTGGCGGGCACGGAGGACCTCCCTCTCATTGCGCTGCCCTGGTGCCTCTTCCAGTCTTCCCTTCTGCAGAGGGAAAGCCAGGGCGGGAAGACCGCAGGAGACAATTTTCAATATGAACTGGTTGAAAGCTCCAGCGGTTTAGCACAGTAAATATTTTTTCGCCCACTTTCCTTAGTGGCAGAAATCAATACAGTTGACTAATAGCAAGTCTCTCCTTTTTCCAAATGTTCTAACATAGGAATTTCAGGGAATTAAAACAGCCGTCGAAATGCCTCTTCTTTGCATTTCTTGTGCTTTATTTATCTTTACAAGAAATGAACACAGTTCATGTCACTGTTCTTGTTTTTGTAAGGGATTGGCAGCCTCCCGTTTTCTGCCTGCAGGCCTTGGAAAAAATGTAATCTGCAGTCATTGTAAGACCATTAGTAAATGTTTGTGTATTACAAGAGCAACTCCCAAAAGAAATGCAGATGTGCACGTACAAAAATAAGAGTCTTGAAAGGCCACAAGCTCCCACAAAGCTGTTCAAAGTAACTTGAAGCGGGCAAGTCTCAAAACATAGAGGTTTTGACTTTTGAATCCTCCTCCTCATAAAAGTTGCAGATCAAATACAAAGTTCTGTTTTTCTTAGAAAAAGAGTGTTTTTTCTAAAGAGGCAGAGAGCCCAGCTTTAGCTGCTTACTTTCTGAAATTCCTGTCAGTGTATAAAATCTAGGTGTATACATTTTCCTTTTTGCTAAAATGAAAAGAAAACCTTCCCTGATTGGTGGCCGAAGTTAATGGGAATTGATAAATTACTTTCCATCCCAGTGGACATGAAATCTCCAAAGTTTTAGATTTCAATTGAATGAGAAATTACTTCTGCAACTCAGTCAGCAGGATCGAATATAACTCTGTTTTTTTAATCTTATCAGAGTGTGACAAAAATCAGAAAATTCATAGCTTTGTGACTGCAATATGTGAATGCACAAGTCGCAAGCACCCCGTTTAGAGAATCGTAATTTATAAATGCCACCTTTGCATTCACAACACTCGTTTAAAATTTAGAAATCCTTGGGATGCTGGGAGGCAGCTCCCGAGTCCTGCCAGCGGCATTGCCTGAAGGGTCTGGAGGAAGGGACGATGCCAAAAGGGTTACCTCTTCAGCCAGACAAGCCCTGTTTTCACACTTCCCAGGGCACACCTTGCTCTTAAAGGCACTCTGAGCGCTCAGACTCAACAGTTAGTTAAAATACCATGCTAACCACGAATCCACTGGCTAGAGCTGGGACTTTTCTCCTTTTTATGTCTCTCTATTTGGCAGCTTCAGCAATAAACACTTCCAAACAGTCCATTAGAGGAACCTGTTGCTGATATGTTTGCTCTACTCCAGGAGGCGGGGTGGAGGACCGCTGGGGCTGGTCTTTGCTCCTGCAGCGCTGTGTTCTCACGCAAGCTCCAGTTTTAGCAGACTGATACAAATGAGCTCTCGTTAGAAAAGGCAGTTTCTGGGTGGCACCTGAAAGAGGTAAGAGAGAGACTGCCCTCTCCAGTGGAGGCATTTGCCCTTCAAACACTTAGGATGAGCGGCGTGGAGGCTGTGAGTGCTATCACACTCCGTCTCCCCCAGATATAAATAGCAACTTCAGCTATTTTGAGACATGCCCTCAGCCAGCCAAGAGATTGTGCCCATCCCTCCCGGCTGGGGCCAGCGCTGCGATGCTCTAGGCTTTTCTCACCTCCAGGCTGTATGCTGCAGCACTGATGGGTGACATGACACACGGCAAATCCCAACAAATACAGTGAACGACCTGCCTTAAGCCAGTGCTCGGCCCCTCGCCCTCTCCCCCTGCTGCGAGGTCCTGGTGCTCCCCACACATCCCGCTTTTCCCCACGGACCTTTGCCTCGCAGGAGCCTCCCCCAGCACAGCCCAGCGGCGTGGCCTGGCGCAGCTTCTCCTGGACCAAGGCTCGTGCTGGGAATGATCTAATTTAGGAATGTGGCACAGAGTTCAGATGCTTATCCAGAGCTTAAGGAGCAGATGAACTTTTTATTCTGTAAAATTTGGCTAGATCTTGCGGTCCTTATTCAGGCGAAACTACAGCTGGCTTTAATGGGAGTTTTGGCTGAGGAGAGAAGGGGAGGGAAAAAACCCAACAACAAAACACCTTAACCCTAAGCTGCAAAATTTAACTTTTCCCTGAAATTCTCATGAGATTTCTGGTCAGTTTTGTTCAGACTACAAAAACAATTTCAACACACATTTACCCTTCTGCATCCAGTCACAACCTGGAGCCTCAAATGTTGAACTCGGTGTCAACGAAAAATATCTGAGAAAAACTGAAGAGATAAAGAAAACAGAAAAAGATCTCAAGAACTGGACAAACATGACAAAAACCTCATTTTATTCCTGGGTTTGTAAGGAACAACGAAAGCATGCTCTCTCATCCTTCAGTAAGAGATGTGTATTTTAAATATGTATGTTATGTAAACATGAAAAGCATGTGCAATACCACATACACAAAAAGTTCTCTCTTTTGACTGTGTAAAGACCCTGTTTGGTCTGAAATATGTACAACCAGCAAAGGCTGCCGGTGATGTACATCTGCCTATGCACAACAGAGAGAGAGTGCTGCCGCAGTGCACACGTATTTTGTTATTTGCGGAGGCTCTGTGTGAGAAAGCCGGTCATTTCCTCTCTGACAATAACAAGCTTGATAGCCATCTAATCGTGTATGGTAGGAGTGTAACTGCCTACTTCCCACTATAGCCACAAGATACCATTTTATTTCTGGCTCATCTAGCTGTTCAGTCTGTTGTGTCCCTGAGGATAATTAGTCCTGAACTCAGGGAAACTACTTATCTTACACCGGGGATATTCTATCAAATACCTCTTCACACAAAAACTCATTTAAAAGGATAAAAAACACTACCTGAGGAATTGAATACATTTTCAGTCTCCTAGTCATTTCCAGCAGGTGACATGTCTGAAATCACAGAGCCTCCCTTTGGTAACTAGGTGGGAGCCAATTAGCATCATTTTGAACTAGGGAAGTAGCATCACAACAGCCTCCGAGGAGCAAGTCCTATTTGTTGTAAACAAACCTGATTTGCACAGTTTTGCCTTCCCACAAATATTACACAACAGTCATAGAGAAAGTTGTTTTACAGGGCGAGCCCCCATCGTCACTGAAAACAGGCATTGTTTTTTTTTCCCCAGGAGAGGAAAAATAAGCATGGCAGTTTGCAGCTACCACAGGTAGTGGCTGCAAACTAAACTTTCTTACCAGAAGTTCCCCCCAAGGCTCCTTTAAATATTCCGTGACTAGCTACATCCAAATGCATCTCCCAAAGGATCAAAGTACATTTTTCTTTCACTTGACAGAAGGCGCTGAGTGGTTGTTATCAGTTTGCTCTTACAGTCCTTTTACATCACCTGCTCAAAGAAAGAAATATTCTTTGAGGTTTTTCCTGATGCAGTAACTGTCCATGCCACCAGGGCTTTGTTTTGGCCAGAGATGCTCAGTGTTTTTCTGGGAAGACAAGCATCTTGTTGAGACCCCATTAAAAGAGGGAGCTCAGCTCTTACAGCGGTTTGGCAAGTCCCTGACTCCGCAACTAGAGGTTTGCTGGTCCAGTAAAAAGAAAGAAACACCAATTAATAGGACTAGGGATATAAAGCGGATAAGCCCACCTAGAGGTAAGTCCTGGGTATGTACTAGAGCTTAACTAGAAATGCAGGCATACCCTGATTTCCATACTTGGAGAAATAAAGTACCTCTAACACATTTTAAAACTAAAGGAGTTAAAGGACTACACCTGCCTGTGTCTTCTCCTGCATGCAGACACAGCCCTTGTGCACTAAAGTCTGCTGGATGAGAAATTCGAGCAAAGCCCTTCACAGATCTTGGTGGAAGACTGTCTCCTCTGGAATGTGCACAGGAGGCACTTGCTCCTTATGAGCAACACGAGGCAAGTCTGAAAGCCTTGCATGGTGTCACAGTTCAGCCCTTACTAAGGAAAAAATCCCTAATTAAGGACTGAATAATGGTATGGAGCTGAGACATGTTCTTACCAATCCATCAGGCTAACTGGCCATGATACACTGTCTGGATAATAAATGCCATTCAGTCCTCATTAACATGTCCTTTATTAAAACCTGTATGGAGAGGGAGAAATAAAAATTACAAGAAACAGTGCATAAAGCTGACACCACACAGGGACCCCATAGTGTAGGCAGTGTGACATGCTGGCTCCATGGGAGTTTGCCCTTGCTTTCCCGGGGGAACTGTTATTTCCAACCTTAAGCAGCAAGTCAAGTGCAGGACCCCACATCCCAGCCTGCTAAGTTGTTAAGCAGACAGCTGGGACCAGCTAGACAACAAAGTGATTTTAGTATTCATGTTGACCTAATATGGACAGATCTGCAGGCACACTGCCTAGGTTGAGAGCCCTCTAGTTTTTCTATGCTAAACACCCATTAATCTCCAGGGAGATTATTCCAAAATATGAATTCTTTATTGACAAAGCTGGTTAATAAAGTTCTTGCCCTCCCTCCAATCTCAGGCACTAATTTCTGCTCCTCCTTTTCCCCTGTTTGTGAAGTCATGGCTTAAGGAGGTCATTGAACAAATGCAGATTTTAAAACAAACAAACAAACAAACAACCTAAAAAACACGCAGAAATCTGGAAAGGGCTGTTTGTATTGTTTTACCCTTACAAAACATTTCTTCACCTTAGGCAGGGTGAAAGGTTGTCTCCCTCTGTGCATGTACAGCAAGGAGCACATGCTTCTTTTGAAAGGGACCGTCACCCTGTCACCATGAGCAAAATCTGAAATCCTGGTTTTGTTTTGTTTCCGTCTTTAACAAGCAAAAACTCCCATTGGTATCAGCCCTCATTAAGGGCTGGATAAGGAGATGGGGCCAGGACATACTTTTAGCAGCACTTTGCTACTGATCTGCTTTCCAGAAGGCCCCACAAACAACAGAAGTGGTGTGGCTGAGGGGAAGGACAAACTGCAGGCAGAGCTGTGGGAGGGGACAGAAAAATTTTTAAATGGCTTTGCCACTGGAGAGACCGTAACACAAAACCTGGCTCCTAGGTACCTGAGCACCTTGGAAGATCTAAGCTTAGTGTCTCTGTCCCTCAATTTCACCATTTTTCCTGTATTGTAAAAGGCCTTTCCCATCTGAAACCACATTGACAGAGCTTCATTAACTGAGGTCTGTGAAGCGCTTTAATGAAGACAAATGTTAAGTTGCCAACTATTATACTTACATGCATGTTAAGCTATTAACAACAAAGACAGGGAGCTAGGAAATCTGGCAGAAGCGTGCTGAACTTATCATGCTGTGGTAGACCAAAGTGAAGTAGACACACTCTGCAAGGCACGTCTCCATAGCAGCAACAATAGGATTGCCGTAAAAGTCATATTTATCTAGACTTCACCATGAACTTAATCATAGCGAGGGAGAAACAGACCCACAAGGAAACAGCAATGTCTTGAACAATTCCCATATACTAAGCCTTTAACAATATTGAAACCTCTGATGCTAAAGTTTTTCTACATTTTATTCCATTCCCTTTAACCTCCTGGGGATCTGAGATCAGGAAAACAAAAGGATAAAGCATCTGCCTTCTGCAGCGTGCACATGAATACAAGGACAAATATTGTCAGATGCACTTGACAGCTGTAAAAGCAACAGATTCTCTTCAGTCAGTTCCTAGAAAAGGAAGAGGAGTCAGCTGTCCCTGGGTCACAGGCAAGGAAGAAGTGATGCTTCCAGAAATTCCCCCAAGCTGAATTTTGGCAAGTACCTCCTTCATAACTGAGGTGAATTTTTCCACTTTCCAATGGAAATTGAGGACAGGACAAAGCAAATGAATAGGACTTCTTAAAGCAAAACGTGTGGGCACCAGCATTAGCATCCTGCTGGTGAAACAGGGCAGATGAGGGGTGGGGCTGGGTGAGGTGTGGGATTGGGCTTTGCAGAAATAAACTGTGTTTGGAGGCTGTCAGAAGTAGGAGACATGGTCTCAGATAGGGGTTTAGGAGTGAGTGGAGACTGGCAAATTTTATATATTTTGTTTAAAAATACTCCAGAATGCTTGTCTGAGGCCCTGCATCTCCTAAGGCCATCCCTTTGTGGGAGACAGGTCGTGCATAGTTATATGAAAAAATTACACAGCACACTAAATACCCGAGGATTTCCTTTTAAACACGTATGTTGTTGTCATCCCACTGCTAAAATCTTTGTACTGACCTACCCTGACCCGTGTACAAACATTTTTTGAAATGTGTGTCACTCTTTAGATCACAGCAATTTTAAAATTTCTTACCACAGTTCCTCCAGGCTCACATATCATTATCAGCAATGAAGACTTTGCAAAGATGAACAAGGCGAAAGCTCTGCTGATTGCACAAAAGGGAAAAGAATTTGTAACATGTTTAATAATAGTTTTAAAAAGCAAACAAATGCACTACTGTATCCTTGAGTGTGTGTGCCTAAAGAAAAGTACATTCAAGGAAAAGCTGTTGAATAAGAAAATGATGCTTTTCAAGTTTTTTTCTGACTTAATTAAAGCTTAAATTTCCCCTTCAGTTTTCATGAGGGGAATATATTTTTAATTACTGTATCTGACCTTTTTATATTTTAGCCTGAGTATGAAACATCCTGAGTATGAAATATCTGGATCAATGAAAAGTAATTTAAAGCAATGTGAATAAATACATGCTTATCTGAAGGAGGAAGAATGTGAAACTTGCACTCAAATTTCAGCAGCTCTTGATCCTACCATCTCATGTGGATGATCCAGAGTGTTCAGGAGACCTCAGGGGAGGACCTGCACTTGCGTGAGGAGCAGAGCTCTGCCCTCTAACTGGTAGTACAGAGGGTCACACACGTGCATTTTCCTGAAGGTTTTTTCCCTTCTGTAGTCCCTGTTCCCTTTTCTTAAATTAAATCAGCACTTTTTGTGGTTCTGGGGAGCCAAAGCCCAGCGCATGTGGGAATTCAAAGATTTGTGCACCACAGGACTGTCTTCACTACAGGAATTTCCACCAGCTTTTGTGGGAGCTTTCCTTCTCCCTGTCCTAATCCGTACTCACTGCAATAAAAAATAATAAATAATAAATAACTAAATAAGCCTATTCATCCACTTAGTAAGGACTGGTGCGGACTCTGAGAGCTGCTGCTGAGATAAATAAGGTTACACTTAACAAAAGCAAGAGAACAGACACTTGACAATGTCCAAATATCTTGGTTCAAGCAAGCGCACAAGGTTATCAGGAGTGTACCTCACCCTCCAGCCACAGCGCACCCTTTCCCCTCCTTTCAATCTGCACCGAAGTGTAACCACCTGGTTAGGATTACTTGACCTCAGATAATGAAAGTTTAACGTAAAGAAAAAATATGTCTTGGATTAGTATTGTGAAAACGTATTCTTTTCCTGGACAGCAGCACATTTTTGTTACAATTAATAATCAATCAGAGTTGGGTGAACAATTCCCACCAAGAGCGGAAAATATAAAACTGCATAAACAGCATACAAGTATACAGAGTAATATGCAGTCAAAAAATCTTCTGCTTAATGAAGTGAGTCCTTAAAAAATTCATTTAGCATCATTATCAAATATAATGCAGTGTTCATGGCATGATGGAGCAGAGGGTGGGGAAGGATATGACCACACCAAGCCATGCAACCTTCATTTGTTAGGCATCGCAGAATTTTTCAGAATTGACTCATTAGACAAATTAACTCTTTGTAATCACTGTGAATTTATGCCTTCTTTGCAGGTTTAAAATTTAGTTAGAATTTCATTTAAAAAAGAAAAGAGTACTTCGGTCTGCCATGCTCAACTCATTAGTCTTATCTAGGACTTTAATTGTGACTTTGTAATCTATAAGTGATAAAGCCTGAGTCATGCAAGCATATGGAAGCATAAAGGTTACTTAAAACACAAAGAAAAAAGAAAAACCACTATTTTCCACATCTTGCTAGAGGAATCTCATTAAATAGAGGGAAAAAATAGGTAGTCCTAGATCAGAAACTATTTAATTAGATACGAACATGTCTGCAGTTTTCTGTTGAATTGTGAAGTATTGTTGAAAGCAGAAGACATACTGCTTTTTTAAGTGGCATATATATACATACACACACACATATACACACGTTTATATGTGCATTTATATCAGACAATATTAAGGTATTCTGTAGTAAGTATTTAAATAAAAAAAATGCTGACACATGCTACGTTAGGTTACACACCTCAGGTGCCACAGCAGCCTCTCAGGCTACACTGCCTGCCGGAGACTAACGCCACACGTGGTCTTCAGTGACTGCATCACTTAAATATTGAAACAAAATAGGAGGCAACTGCTCTAATGTATGTGTTCACAAGGCGGCAGAATAGGGAATCTTTAACCGTTCTCGTGAGTGTGAAAATCCTTTGCCCCGTGACCGTCCCTCTCTGTCACCCCTCACGCTTCCTCCTGGTCCTCCTTCTCCTGCAGCCCCTGACTCAGTGTTGCTTGCCCAGCTGGTTGTGTGAGGCCATGTGCCAATCCAGCAAAAATCGTTTTCATTGTGTGCTAGATTTACAGCAGTACACAAACAAACTGATTTTTAGCCTGAGTAGTCCCTGGGTTCTACTGGCTGGTACCCGCACAAAGGTGGGAGAGAGAGATGCTTAACATAATAATCCCATCAAAATAAATGCTTGTGAAACTATGCTGTTACGCACATAAGAACGGGTCTTCTAAGACTCTGGTAACACACGGCTGCACATACAGGTGTGAGCAAATTTTGTGTCATGGCAGCTAGACATGTGAGGAGGCAGTGCTCATTGATAACTTTTCACTAGTATCAATAAAAAGGTTAAAAATAAAATCCCTAGGTTACTATCAGAAATTCTCAAACCACTCATAGTACACAAACGCCTTGACTATCTATAACAAGATCTACTGAGCTGACATGGGTTTAGCACGTAAAACCCATCTCCCAGAGAAACTGAACCCAGTCAAAAAGAATGTTCCCTAAAATATCCTTAATCTCCAAAAAAGCTACCCACAGGGAACAGCTTCTACTGCGCTCTGCACCAAGGACAGAAAGGATTGTGACTCTTGACTCTGAAGCAAAGGTCAGTGTCTGGTAATACAACTCCTCTGTTTGCCACACCTACAAACAAGCTGCAATTCTGCTGAATTAAAACTTTTTTGACAGTTAACACATGCACATGGAAATATGCTAATTGAGGTATACCTGGGGGGGGGTATAAATAGGGTGGAATATTTAGAATGATATGTCAATATTCCCAATTAGACTGAATCTGAAAATCCAATGTGATGGTTTTAGAGAAGCCAGTATTATTTATTTTTAGTGAATAAATCTTGGTATTGGGATTCAGGTGATTGATCCTAATCCTAGCTCTGTCAGAGCTTCAGAATGGGAGTTTGGGCAAGTGACTTTACTCATCTTATTCTGCATCAGAAATGACAAACACTACTCCTTTCAGCAGAACACTTAATGATGTCCGTGAGGAAACATACCAATATTTTTACTTAGCTGTCTTAATTAGGCGATGTAGACTGTGATACTATGGAAGACCAAAGCGATTTGCCAAAGTTGCCTTTATGGATCAGAGGTAGCTCGGTGGGAAGAGGACAAATGATTTCAGAGGAAGTCTATTCTAGGTGGCCTCACAAGGGTATTAGTCACACCAATGACTCAGAAAAGGTAACTCTGATTAAAGTTATTGGCAACCAAACAAAATATGACTAAGGCCAGTTTCTGAGCACTTTAGCACATAGCATGGCTAATGGCTTTTATTTTAAGTTAAAAGCTACTACTCAACAGGAAGAAGGCACTGGAAGTGGCATCGGAAAGTTTTCTAGCGATTGGCAACCCAACAGCAATGTTATGTTACATACAAATCATTTGATGTAGTTTTAAACACCTTTTCTAATGGTTGAGATAGCTCTCCAGGTATCAAGCTAATAAAAATGACATGGTGTAATTTGAGAAGCCTGAGCAATTGACAGGCCTGCAGAATACAACTGTCAATGAGATGTTTTTATTTCAAGATAATACAGCTGCTGTCTCAGCCAGCTCACTCTCAATCTCTGCAGAAAATCATGAAACTTGTAGCCTGTATACTCCAGGCAGCCTTATCTAAAACCAAATATCTCCTCTACCCTCCGTTCTCCCTCTGTTTGGGCCTGTTACCTGTGCACCAGGTCTATGCTCGTCCTGGCAATAAACAAAACAAACAAACAAACAAACAAAAAATCATGAAGAGCAGCACACCCGACATCGATGGACCTCATTAGTGCTCCTTGCATGAAGGACAGGCTTATCTGCTTAACTGAACAAAGCGTATCAGGTGCCTTGCAAAAAGCCATTTCAATCACTTTGTCAGATCTTCATCTCTGTCCTGCCCTCTTTGGAGAAGGAGTGGGAGGGGGCTGAGGAGAGAGGGCTGGAAAGACTAACAAGAAGGAAATGGCAAGACAGCACTAGCACACAAATTTTCCAGGAATTCCTTTAATCCTTGACATTAGGTTGCAGGCTCTGTGCTTGTGTAGGAATGAGATCATGTCAGTTTGATGATGTCCTGGCAATGGACAGCAATAACAGGTCCACACTTATTTCTTTCAGATTTGTCAGAAACACCAAATATCATTCTACCAGGAGGCTCTGCTGACAACTGGGAGCTGCAGCACCGTGGAGAAATACTACCAAACTGACTCATCGACTGCCCAGAGAGATCTGGATTGTACAGTAGCAAGGAGGCCAGCACGGAGCAGTTACTCATGAAACACTGGGCTGACAGAGGTAAAAACCACTGACTGCCAGAAACAGCTTATCTCATTTAAAGGAGTTATGGATGGATCTTTTTAATGCCTTACTTTTATAAGCTGCGAAGTGTGTCAGACATCAATGTGCTGGGCAGATCTGACCAGTGCAAGGAAAGAAGGAAGTATAGGTTCATGATATTGCTGACACCATTATTAAGTTAATTTAAATGCTGTTTCAATGCATTTTTAAAGCCACTGTGCATGAAGTGAAAAATTGACAAGCATATTGAAGTTATTGCAAAGAATGAAATATGTTGGTACCCATCAATGAACTCCAGTTCTTACGGTATATTGGACACATGTCCAGGATGTGTGAGAGCCATGATTATAGTGCACTCCAGACAGGCTGGCCCAGAAAAAAATGCCTGAGCACATTGGAGGATTATCCCTAACAGTTGGCAAGACAGCAGTCCAGAGACATCAAGTACTCTGCTCTTAATTATCAGCTAAGTCCCCATGAAGAGGTGGAACAAGCTTGGCTGAACTGGGAGCTGTAACCTCACAGCTGAATGCATGGCCAAAGAGACACAAGTCCCAAGTACAGGTAGTTGTAAGAAAAGCAGGACACTGGCCATTACTTGGAAACATGGCTTGTGGGAGAGAAGCAATTTTATTAGCACTGCCCAGGTGCAAGAGAGATAAGGTACAGGGAGAGGTCAGGGCCTCCAGTACTTTTCAAATGTTTTCAGTAATAAAGTGACTGTGGTCAGACAGATCTCTGCTACACCCGTGTACTGCGTTGCGTTGTCCCCAAGGGGTCAAGCTGAAGCCCGAAGGTCTCCCAGTCGAGGTGTGAGACAGTTGTGTACCCAGGTGTGGGGCCCCAATCCACACAAAGGCGTAATTCAGTAGGGGTAGGTGCAAAATGCTGCCCTTAGGTAGGAGTAGGTGGGGGGGGGCCAGCTGGCAGGGCAGCAGCTCTGTGCGAAGGGCTGGGCACAGAGCTAAAACAGCGCTTGGGCGTGGCTTGGGCACACGACACGCTGCTGCTGTGGGTAAAAGTAAAATGTTGTCGTGGGATGAGCAGAGAGGCTGTGTTAGTAGGAAGCGAGAAACGGTCCATCTCCTCCCCACAGCACCACCCCAGGCATGATGGCCTCTCCAAAGAAACAGTGGGTCCACTTCTGTGCCTCAATAAAGACACGTGCCAAGCCAAGGGATTTGAAAGGAGGGTAGGGTGAATGGTCAAAGGTTTAGAAATGATGGCCTGTGAGAAGAGAGAGGAGGATGGTGGTTGTTTAGTGTAGGGAAGAGAGGACCAAAGAAGGACATGAAAATGCTTTTCTAAAAGGCTGCTGCAAAAACCAAGAAAATAAATGTTTTTCATCTCTATGGAGGTTAGGATAAGAAAGAATGAGCTTAGGCTGCAGCAAGAGAGACTTAGTTTAGACATAGGAAAACTTTCTAGCAATAAGGATAGTTAAGCGCTGGAATAGGTTATCTAGCAAGGCTGCAGACTCTCTGTCGCAGGAGGAAGTTTAAGGCCAGGTTGGACAAACAAACAACACAGGAATCCTGTCTCAGAAAGGTGGATGAGCCAGATGATATTAACAGGCCTTTTCCAGACCTACCTTTTGCTGATTCTCTGTCCTAAACATAAAATCCAGCTGTGACTCTCTGGAGCACCCTATGTTACATACAGCATGGTTTAGATGTTTCCTGAATGAGTTTTCTGAAAACAAAACAACTACAACAACAAAAAAATTCTAGTGCTGCAGGCTCTTTGTCTTCAGTCTCACCGTACTTGACCTATTTCTTAAAACTCTGGCTCCTGGAGTCAAGCAGATTCATGAAAGCTAAGCTTAAATAAGCAAAAAGCTGTCTAAATTTATGGTGCAGGAAAAAATAAAATAAAACAGATTAAAAGCATGACAGAGAAGTACTTCCAGCAGTTATAAATCCACAAGAGAAGTAAAATACTTTATTTAGATTAAAATTCAAAAAGCAGTCGATTAAAAAAAATCTTATGATTGGGACTGACTCAATTTTTTAGTGTTCATTAATGTTTAATGTTTTTAATGGTCATCCTCTAAGTCAAGTCTAGGCCTGAGATCAGCAAAAAAGGAAATTATGTTGCTGAAGGAAAGGTTCAGAAACCAAATGTCCCTCCCAGTGAGTGGCATAGAGATAGGGACGTGGGTACCCCTTTTCCTGTCCATAACTGGGGAGCACCCAATGAAACCAGCAGGTGACAAAAAAAAACCCAACCAAACAAAAAAAACCCAGAAACCAAAAGCCAAAAATGTTTTGTTGTCACAAAAAATGCAATTAAGGAGGTGGAGCTTCTTGCCACCGGATGTTGTGGATCCTGTGTGTGTGTGTGGTGATGCCGTGAGCGTGCCTATGTGTGTAAGCCTCCAGTGAGCCACAAATTGTTGGTGACTGGGGCAATATTTGGGAGAAAGAATCACTCTGCTTTTCCTCTTCTTTCATGGTATCCCCCAGGCAGCTATTATGGGTCACTGTTGAAGACAGCATACGAGGCCAGACTTTTAATCTGGCCACAGAAAGATGCTCTCATGTTCTTTTACTCTTTTGTTGTGGTCCTGACGAGCTGAGGCATACTGGCAGGGCTGCATGCGGAAAAGTTATATCCGTTCTCTGAATAGCAGACTTCTTTTTCTAAGGTTGTCGATCACATCCTGCAAATAAATTCCCTAAATAAAAACTTTTAAAATAAATAAAACCCACAAATAAAACTGATAGTGAAGAATTAGTTGAGTGCATGAATATAATGATACTTATCATAAAAATCGGTGCAGTGTGAGTTTTCATCTGACCCGTCATCACTCTGCAATCTTTTTCATTATCATAAATCAAAAAGCATTGTTTGGTTTAAATCACTTGCTGCTTAAAGATGAATCACCTTTGATTTCCTGAGTTTTGCTTATGGCAAAAAGGAAAAAAAAAGCTTTCAAAACTACAACAGTAAAAACTTCTGGTCTCACTTTGCATAAAAAAAACCCCAACCCTCAGAGAGCTCTAAAACTTAATCTAGCAAGCAACATAAAATGAAACAGAACTGCGATTTAGGAAAAAAAATATTTCTCCATTTGCAGAGCTATTAATCTACAGTTTGGTCCAGAGAGTGCATATACAGCAGTCTGTGAAGAGGGACCCCAAGCTCTAATGGCTTGAAGAAGATAGGCCCTTGAATGTTTAATCTAACTACAGGTGCATATCTAAGCTTCTCTGTAACATCTGTCCCTGCGGATAAGAAACCACTAAGCATCCTGCACTGGATTGTGCAGACACCAGCTATGTGGCTTAAAGCGTATCCTGTACACTGACGACTGATGTGCAAATCACCCAAGCCACCCCAATAGGTTTGCCCAGCGAGCTCTTCCCCTTCTGAGAAGCAGAGTCCTCCCCCCCTTCATCTCGCCACCTTGACATTACACCCCGTGCCCAGAAGTGCAATTAGATTCTTGCCACTTTTTCCAAAGTCAGGAAAAATAGGGTCATTTAAAAAGTCAGTTGAATAAACTGATGAGCCCAATGGGCTGGAACAGCAAAACAGATCACAACTTGGCGTAAGTCATCCCCAGGGGGGAGACGTAGAAGAAATATGCTGCATGCAGTTGTATCTAGGTTTGTTCTGTGAAGAAAACTCTCACAAGAAAAGAAACAAGCAAAAATAAAACAGGCTTCATTCTTTATGTCTCCCATTAGCTAGAATCCTCATGGCAATTCCCATCAATTTAACTTTTGGATGTCTGGATGCTAGCCAGGGAGCACTCAGCTTCCATATGCTCGGCAAAAAGAGCAACAGCAACGATGCAATGCTGTTGTCAGGCGAGGCAGGTAAATCACTGCATATTTCTTCACAAGCCCAATTTTCTGAAACTTGCCACCCACCTTTAGGAAACTGAAATTAGCAGAGTTTGGTAATGAGCCCTGGATGTCCCACAAGCGACCCTAAATCTCAGAATCTGCCTGCTGGAGATGGCTGTGTTTGTCCACTCAGCCATATTTTTTGACCCTCCTCCTTTATGCCCATGAGGAGAAGTGCAAGTGGCTTCCTGCACAGAGACTAGTTATTTGTTGTCCTTGGGAGGCAGTATAATCTGAAACAAGGGGCGGGGGGGAAGGAGGATGGGGGCTGGAGTCAGACGCAGGTGTGTGTGAATCTCAGTTCTGTTGTTAACTGTCTTTGGGGAAGTCAGGTCATCTCAGCCCCACTTTCTCCCTGGAAAACAGAGACCTTATACACAATTGTGGGGAAAGTGTGCAATTTGTTAAACATATGAAGCAGTAAAAGAGCAATTCATCTTGCTAATTTTAGCTGTCTGTAAGTTAGTATCTGGTCTAACTAGGTTCCCTCTACAGTCCAGGGCCAGAGAGAGGTTGGATAAATCACCTCCTTTTCCTCCACTGATTGTGGAAGGAGGCCAGACACCTGGCCACGTTTAGGCAAAATTAATCCCGTCTTCAATGTCCAGGGTCATAGTAAAGGCCAAGAATCTTCTGTTGTTGGCACAAACCAGCCTCCTCTACTAGAAAGCTGAAGGATGCGTCCATGGTGAGCAGGCTTCTGAATTTTTCTTTCCAGAAACTGTGTCAATTCGGAAGCTCTCTCTTCCTTTACTTAGCCCTTGATTATTTATTTGAGACATTAGGAAAACATCACTCTCTGGCTTTGATCTATCACTGCTATTAGGTTGCCATCTTGCTCCCTTCTGGCAGTATGTCCGCCTCTATGAAGTACACAGGTAGCATTTTTTGTATGTGAGCATCCTTGTCTCAAATTCAAATAAGATTATTGTGGTAACATGCCCACATGCTTTAATGAATATTCCTGACACTGTACAGACAACCAATACAGACCCCACTCCTCACAATCTTTAACCAAAAGTTAGGTGTGTCTTTTGGAAGAGGAATGAGGGAGAGGGAAAGAGTGCAACAGGCTGTATAAGCCCATGGTCTCTCCTTAGGACAGAAGACCTCCAAATCCTATGCATCTACATAGTTATCGCAGGACACCCTCAAATTTAATATAAGACTAATAGACATCAAAAAGGGCTTGTCGTCACTGCTGCCTGATATTGAATTCACATGCAAGTCACAAGGAACTTGTACGGAGTTTTGAAGTCTGACCCATGCAGTCACAGGATTGTATTCTTTGCTTCACTCTTGGTTGGTATCTTTCCCTTAAAGCTGAAAGTTCTCTTCATCATATGGAATAATAGCTGGTACATCAAAAACCAGCTACTGGTGAATCTGTCGTGCCTTTTGCCCTCCAATTCCCTTGGCTGAGCTAAAATTTTCTAATGTATTATATTACTTCCATTAAAGGTAATAAACAAGCATCTCCATAGCAATTTCCATAATCAAAGTTCTCCACTCAAGAGCTCCTCTGGAACTATCAGCTGACTTTGCAGGGAGGGAACCAAGGCAAAAGAATTATGCAAAATGCTCAAAGCCACTAAGTGAGTCAGACTCCAAGGGGAAAAAAAAAAAGAAAAGAAAAGAAAAAAAAAAATTAGTTCTCCTATCTGTGCTTACACCCCAAGGCAATCCCTGTCTTTCACAGCTAGGGACCAATTCGGATACCATTTACACAAAGGTAATTCCACTGACACTTTCAGAGTTAGCCCTGATTTACTGCACCATCTGTGAGATCAGCATGCGGCACAAGACACTCCTATGACTGGAAAATACTTAACTGACAAGTAAAATATATATACATATTCCTTCCAGCTCTCTGTTGGTAATCTTTAATGGCCACCTTTCTTCAAATGCTTCCAGTCAACTTTTGACTGAACCAAGAAGTTTTCAAATTTAAATAGCCTTGTTAATTGGGTTGGGTGTGATGCATCGTACTGGCCACGCAGGTCCTTTGGCATGCAGTTTGATCTTGTCAAGACACTTGTCCTAGTACTTCTCTTTTCCATTTGATTGTGTTTTCTGCTTCTTGGTAATACAGCCATCATCTAGATTTTGTCATTTGCGTTATATATCCCATCTTCTCAGCTGTAATAACAACCTGCCTGTGGAAAAAAATCTTGAAAACAAAACCCTGTATCCTGTACCTACTCATCTGATTACAGGAAAGTCCCCAGTAATACCTGGAGAATTTTAACAAAGCACTGATGTCTCGCTGAGTCACCAAACACTGCTCCTCTCTGGAAGGTATGTATGAACAACACCGCCTGGCACTTGTGTTCATGTAGATATAATGCATTGAGACTGAAATAAAATGTTTACTAACACACAAATAAAAAGAAGTGGTCTATAAGTAGTATATTTCAAGTGCTTCTCCACCTTCCTCCTGCCTTTCTTAAGGTATACTTGCAAAGTCATTGAAAGGCTAATTTATTAACCTTATTAACAAGTGTGAAATGAAACCACTGAGATGAAATCACTCTGGCGACTCTGTGAGAGATTTGGTTACATAGGGGAGCCTGCTCACTAAGTTACTAAGATGAATTCACTGTATCGCTGGTTGCCAAAACTTCTAAGCCGTTGCCATTTCTTCCCCACTTTGGCACAGGTGCCCAACTGGGATATCCCCATCTCTGACCCTTCCCATGTTGCAAATTCTAATGTAAATAGAGAAAAAGTCCAAAGCCAAAAAACCCCACCTGCTTTGTTGTAAGCAACAACAAGCTGTGTCCTTCTTCCCCCTGCTTTTCAGAGAACAAAAGGAGTAAAATATTAGCAACTTCACTCATGCTTTCCCTTGAGTTTCTGAGGTAACTGTGCAACAGAGAAAAATCACTGCATCCTGCTCAGGCTGCTGCCCAGGCCCCTGCCGTGGGAGGACCAGGCTTGTTTGCTCCTCTGAGGGCTGTACAGCGACAGCAGTTGTGTTGGGGCTGCTAGTGCTGCCAACAGAGTCAGCACAGGTGTTGTCACAGCGACCAAAACGTCTGGGTCTGAGACCCAAAGCATCTGTGTTGTCTTTCTGGTTACTGACATCAGTATCTGAGTTAAATTAAAAATACATGGCCATGGGTATTTGTAGGTATAACATGTGTAATTTGTTCTCATGAGCATGTATCATATGAAACACTTGAAAAATACTAATTCTCAGTTCAGATCTTACCACTGAAAAGCCAGTGCTCAGGAATATTTAATTTGGATAATAATTTTAGGGCAGTTGCTCAGATTTCTGCACTGTTGAACTGGTAGTGAAAACTGTGGTTTCTAAAAAGTGCAATACATTACACTATGCTAAGGCAGCCATTTTCCAGAGAAACTTCAGTTATGTTTTGAGCTGCATCTCCTTCTGTCTTGAATGTGGCTTCTGTGGGACAAGGTTGGAAAACAAAATTCTTCTCTCGGTCTGTTGGGCAATTCATTAGTTCTTGATGGTACCTGGATTTTTTACTAAGTATGGAATTATCATCAGCAATATAGCTGGCGTATAAGAAAAGATTAAACAGTGTAGGGCTCCTTAGCTTAAAAAAGGAGATATGTGATTGAAGAAAACCACGCAGGATGTCAGGAATGATTATCAGAAGTGCTTTTAAAAACTCAGTGGGGAATATTACTCACTACTCTTTGCAATGCAAAAGATGAGGTTTGTCATAGAAATTATCAGGCTGCAGGGTAAAAAGGAGCAAAAGAAGTACGTTTTCACACAGCACCAACTTAAACTGTGGAACTCATTGCCACTGGATAGTGCAAAGACCAAAAGCACAAGCAGATTCAGGTGCTAATTATAAAAATTTATAGGAAAAAGCCACAAATTGAGGCTAAATACAAAGATGTGGACCTAACCTAAAGTTCAGGAAATTCGTAAGCTTGCAGGTTATCCCAGGATAACCTGGGAGAAGGACAGACAGAGCCACTGAGCAGACATCCACCTACATCTGCTAACAAGATCTACATCCTTCTCGCTGGATGTGGCTGCTGTGAACTGGCCGGGGCCAGAGACAGATGGCAAAAGAGGAGCAGAGCCCTGACTGGCTCTCATCTCAGCTCTGGGTGTATTAATGCTCATTCAGATAAGGAACCGGCAATCTGAACAAATGATTAATTGGCATAAATACCCAAATCTAAACCTAAATTCTGCTTTAGCAGTCCTGGCTAATCTCCCCACCAGGAAAAGAGGAACCATAAAAACTTTCTTGTCACATGTGTTTTGAGGACTAACCACATCAAGCCCCTGAACTGTTTCTAATTCTAGCAGCAGTATCACCAAGCCACTTAACACATTCATGCCACCTTTGTCCTATGCCCTTAGAACAGCAGCTATTAACAGTAACTTCATAGATGCCACTCTTGGCCAGGATCCCAAAACACCCTTCCTCTTTATCAGCTCACAGATATAAGAGGTGGCAAGGGAGCTATTTCCATCAGTGATGTCCCATTTATCTATGAATAGAGAAAGTCAAATTTTGTCTTGGAATTGGGAGAGGGAGAAAAAAATTAAAAAAAAAAAAAAACAACTGAAGAAAAAGACAAGAAATTCTCACCACACATATGGCAGGTTACTGTAGGTAGAAAAAATATAAGCTCCCTGGGGTTAATTATAAAGGAAGTCTGGAACCCTTACCAAAGTATTATCCCTAATTACTGCCATTAGTTGAATCAAGCTGTGTCTTCATGGGGGAGAATGCTAGAAAGAGAATGCTCATCTCCTGCCTCTGCCTCCTCTCTCTGCTGCCCACCGCCATGCCCTGGTCACACACACTGCAGAAAGCAGCTGAAATCATCCTCCAGCACATGCAGCTCCGACAACTCTCCTGCATCCCAGTCTGCAGGCTTACCAGCTCTGGCAAATTCTACGCGTGTCTGTATATTCCTCTGAATACACGTGGTCCTTAGGTCAGTGTCACAGCTGCTTCAGAGATCTGCAGCAGATCACCCATCACTGTTTAGGGAGAGGCCAGGAGCACCAGGGCACAATCATTTTTCTCAGGAGTACCAAGCCCCACACGCTGTGCTGGCTGCGTGATCCCCTACGCCCCGGGCTTGGCCTGAGCATCCTGGTCTTGGCGCTCGCCGTCACTGGAGCACAGGATGGGGACGCAGCTCCAGGCCAATCCCTTGCAGTCGGGGCAATCATGTAACAGCTGCTCAGCACCTACAAACACCAACACCTGTTGCCCACCCAGCACTGCAAGCCCTGCCATGGGGGAAGAAAGGGAAAGCCAAAGGTCCAAGAGCTTCAAAATCTCTTGTGCGCCCCAGGCATCGTGCTGATGCAGATACAGGGAAGGGTCGGGGGCACCACTGCCTCCATCCACCACTGACACAACTGCAGTACGTCCTTTCCCCTGCTGTTTAGCTGCTGGTTTGCATTTTGAGATGAGACTAATTCTTACTACTGGCCTACACGTAATGCAATGTAGGACCTGAATATTGGTTCTGAAGGTTCCTCCATATCAGTGGCTGCAAAACCAGGTCCTTTTTTTTCCCTGACTCCACAAAACACAAAATGCAGCTGTGCAAGGCATTATGGTTAGTAAAATTTAGATTGGGGCCATTTTATGTACAATGTCTTCTTTATGCTAGGTGTTGCACAAGAGGAGGTGAATCTCTTCTGGACAAGGACAGTCACATCAGTTAGAACAGGATTTTTTTGTCTAAGTTTACCACATCTCCATCAGACTTATTGCTGTCCAGGACAATGTTGTTTCTCCACTTATGAATGAGTTTCTCCTTTTGCAGTTGTGTAATTAAAATGCCAGGCTGACCTTAAACAGAGTAGATAAATCAAGAAGTATGTTACAATGTTCTGCCTGTCTCAAAATGCTCTGGCATGCCACACATGAGTTGACATTTACTTTCAACTTTAAAGTGGCTGGGACTGTACAGTACTCCCAAATATTTTCTAGTAGGATCCAGTGCCCTGCAATCTGCCCACCTAGAGACCTGGTCTCTCTGGAAGTGAGATCTGAGCACTCACATGGTTTTCATTCAGCACAAGACAAAGGTGGAGCATTCAGGACAGTCTCATTGCCCAAAGCTGGAAAGCAGGCAAGTCACCACATACATCTCCTGGGGGTATTTTCCAGTTTGCATTCTTGCCTCCTGTTCAGCCATCCCACCATGTTTACAGTCAGAGCTGGCATGCAAGCTGAGCTCCCCACTGGCCCAGCCTGTGTTATTACGTCCTTTGATGTACGAAGTTGGGTGCCTTTTCCACTCTTCAGTAAGAGGTCCAAGGGCTGGAAACATTGGCAGCAGAACATGCATGTTTGCCTGAGTGACATTTGCTGGCTCACATGGACTCAGGAAGTTAACTAAACTGACAAGGACTAGACAGCAGAGAGAGGAAGGAAGGAAAACATCTGCCTTCCCAATGCAGTGACTGCAGATAAAGTTTCTCTATTTTTAGGAGTCTCTCAAGCACAGCATACAGAGGGTTTGGAGAATCTGGGGGCTCCTGATGAAACTGCTGTCATGTTATTTTCAGTGCCACAGCCAGGCAGGGATTGAGTTATGGTCTTCTGAGAACAAGGAGCTGGTTTCCATGTCTACTTGTGCTGTTCCTTAAGGTTCTCAGAGCAACTTCACTGTACAGAATCACTGAGCATTTACAAAGAGGGCAAAGGAGGACTCCAGCTGCCTAAAAAACAGCTTCCATCATCTCCTGAACAATTCATCCATGCCATACATAAAGTCCTAAAGAGCACACATCCTATCTTTTCCACAAGAAATAAAGATATTTTACTTAAACTGTAAAACCCAGCTTTTTGTTTAACACTGTGAAAAGAGGCATATAGCAGAAGCCTGCTGTTAGCATGACATACAGTAATGAATCAGTTAGCAAGGAGATTTAGGTGGAAGTGTTGATTCATGCCATGAAAACAGGAGCTGGGTTTTTTACAGTACCTCCCTGACATACTGGCACACCTGCCCCATCCCAGCTCCTTTCAAAGCTGTTCTCAGAGCATCACTCTTCCACCTTGGGTTTCAGCAGTTGGTTGAACACAGCATCACTTTGCACATTGCAGAGGAGTGGCACCATACAAGTGACTTTGGGTGTTGGGAGCCCCTTGAAATCAAAGGACTTGTGCTGAGGAAGAGTTTGTTCCACATTTCTTCCTTTTCGCTGAAGGTTGGATGTGCAAATCCATCATGTCTCCACTTCACTCCGTGCTGTGGAGACACACACTGTGACACAGAGGGATTTTGGCAGTAGAAAAGAAAAAGCTTTAAAAAACACTTCACTGAGCCCTGAAACGTGCCAAAATATACCAGGCGCTAAGGACGGAAACCTGCCAGGGCGAAGCATTTCTCGGTTAGAGGGAGGCTGATCTCACCAAGAGCGAGAGGGAGAGCTGTTCTCCAAGGACCCGCTCCCACCCGTCTCAACAAAGCATGCCATGAACACACAGCAGATGTCAGTCACGGTAGAGCAGCAGGATCCGTTGTCCCTCGTCCCTTCCACATCACTCACCATTTCTCCAGGTGCCCAGTTCCTGCGTGGTGGCAGAGGACCTGAGCCGGGGTGACCTGTCATGGCTGATGGCACTGTAGAGCACTGCTGGAGGGCATCCAGCAGTGTCTGTGGCAGAAGATAGTGGATCTTCTTCATTTCTGTGATGATGTACAATTGTGGCAGGTTTCCTATCACACTGCCTAATCGCTATAACTGGTTTTCATTATTCCTCTGTGTGGTGTGCCATGCCTGTCTTCTTTTATTCACCAAGAGGCACAGGAAGCATTGAAGATTTTCACTGTACACCTTACTTTGTCTCCATGATTGCTCAGACAGCCCTCTGGCCTTTGTCTCAGTTTACTTTGTTCTCCTTTGCCTGTTCCCCGTGTCCTGTCTGAGGCTTACATTTTCCCTGACTATACTAACACTCTTTCATTTTGCACTGTGTCCTGGCTTCCCCAAAACCCCAATCCTGGACTACCTTCTTCTACTCCATTGTATGTGACCTCCTCCTTAAAAGAAGTGATGGACACCCCACAAGCTGACAAAGTTGGGCCCCACTTTGGTGCTCAGGGATGGGCACTGGGCGCACTGGAGCTGGCAGCAGCCGGCGCGTGGCTTGGTGCAGCAGATTTTGTAACCACACCCCAGTGAAGGGACAAAGCCACCAGGGAGGACTTTGGAGGAGGCAGCAGGCAGGATGGCAGCAGCCACAGCTCCTCTGTCGGGAAGGGCAGGGCAGAAGGGAGAGGGGAGGCCCCAACCCAGCTTGAAGGGTCCGTGAGCAGCACCCCCACGCACAAAGCCACCCCTATGCTCACAGCCACCACGTAGCCTCGGGTGCCACAGCGCTCAAAGCAGCTGTTTTAATGACAAAACTTCCAGCGCTGCACCTTAGTCCGTGGGCTAGAAGTGTAATTTAGATTAAGCAGGAAAGCCTTTATAGGTTAATTAAATACCAGTTGCTAAACCATACCCCACCAGTCTGTGTTTTGATATGGACTTATTACATAACTGTTAAACTTGGTATTTAGCAGATAACTTCCTTATTAGAAAGATTAAACATCTACTTGAGAGACTTCATTTTTTAAATGTCACCATTTCAGTTTACTAGACTTCTTGCTGTGCTTAACACAAACAGTGGGTATTTAAAATAATAACAAATAAGCTGTCAGCTGGGAGCACTCAGCAGCAGGCAGGACCTGCCCCGGGACAGCCTTTGCCAGGGCTGCCAGGGGGGTCAGTCCAGGGACGGTCCACGGGCCCCCTCCCCAGGCACCCCCACTCCCACCTTGCTCCGAATCTGCAGGCTGACAGGGAGAAACATCAGCACCTCTTTTGAAAAGCAATTTCCCAGCTCCAGCAGGGTCAGCCTAATTCTCCCCAGCTGTCCCTGACTGCACCTTCTCCCTTGCAGCATTTCGCTGAGGACGCAGCAGAGCGAGATCCACCGACTGGTATCAGCGTGTGACAGATGCAGGACTACACCATCACCTCAGCTCCCAGGTGCCACTAGCACCAGCCTCCATGGGATAAAATATGCACACGATGCTTTGTGCACAAAACCAAAGACAATCCCTGGCTGCTTTTCAATGAGACATCTGCAAAAATTACCTGGGGTGGGGGTTGCCATGGCCCAATTTCTGCTTTCATAATTCTGGCATTAACAGGTCAGAAACAATGAAACAGCAACCCGTCCAAACAGTGGTTTGGATGGGGGAGGAGACCATGGGCAGATGTCCATGCTGGAGTCAGAGGAGAGGACCTTGGTGGAAGCGTGCAGTCAGATGCTCACCGGTGCAGAGGATGGGGAGCACTGGTGGCACAGCTGACCCCCCTCTAACAGGGACGGTGAAACAACAGCATATTGGAGGACGGCTACAGGGGTGATACGGGAGCTGGGTTTGAGCCACAGAGCCCTGATCCAGTTTCCTCCAGGTCTTGGCTCTGAGGCCAGTTTCTCTGGAAATCAACATTTTAAGAGCTAGACTGAGTCACCTGCCGGTCTGGATGCTGGTACCTATGTGGGGCGCAGTCTTGGTGCCGGAGTGTTACAGCCATGCAGCCTTACAGACGAACTAAGTCTCCCTTCATTCAATTTTTGGTAAAAGTGCTTTCATCACTTTTAGAAACAGGGATCTCCAGTTTCTCCAGCAAGCCCCAAGGAGGAGCGGTAGGCCCTGCGCTGGCCATCACCTTGGCAAACGTTGTCTTACACCTTCAGCAAGAGCTGGCAGTGAAGAGGTTAAGAATTAGTGAGCCTAAAAGGCTGCTTTCTGAGGGGTAGGTTTGGGGCAACCTGGATTAAGGAAGCAGCCTTAACAATATAAGAAAAGGAAGTGCTGGTCCTTGGTTTGTTTGTTTATTGTTTCAGCAGTTTGTACTCGGTGTGTCTCATGTGCTATCTTCATTCCTCAGTCTCCCAGCCGGTTAATTATCCAGGGGAAGCGGCGCTTCCTGCCAGCGACCTCCTGGGTCCCCTCCCATTGTTCGGGGAGCTGACACACAGCACTGGAGACGGCAGAAAGGGCTGCTCGCGTCTCAGCCGGTGAGAAACACTCCAGAGACTGCGGTTAGTTAATAAAACAGATGGGTTTATTGGCATCGGCAAATTTCAACGCTAGTGATGCGTTTAATAGGGTTCATCTGAAGAAAATCCCAATAAGAATAAAACAAGGAGTTTGGGGGCAGGGGGATAAATATAGGAGAGACAAGAAGATGATCCGTACCTCTGGCTTCTCTGGCAGCTCTGCCGCGTCTCCACAGCCTTCAGGGCTCAGCAACAGGGTTGCTCAACAGCTCTTTCTCTGCTTGGACTCATTAGTCAGCATGAGAAGAGATCCCTACCTCTAAAAGCCAGGCTCAGCTGGCCTAAATCTCATCCAATCCCTGTGCCAAGCGAGGTCTTCAAGTTCCCTGACGTAGGACATCTGAATGCTCCTCAAAGGCCTGGTCTCTCCCTTCACTTGGTACAGGGGCTTACATGGAAATGAGGATGACTCCAAGCCCCTAATATTATAAAAACCTTTTTTTTCTGAAGCCTCAGTGCCCAAAGTTTCTTTTCTGTGCTTCTGTAACGATCGGGCTACAGCACCTTACAGAAGGAGTGTGCTTTTTTCAAACATCATACAGACACTTCAATATTTATTTTTTTTAAAAGAACACTTTGTACAGTCCCTAAGTGGGGCCTGAAGCAATGCAAACAATAACAAACAGCAACGGGCTTGAGCTGTAGAGCTGGGATCCAGATGTGCGTCTCAAATTGAGGAGAGTTTGAGGGTGCTTAAGCCGGGTGTGGGTTAACCTCCCTGGAAAATCAAAAATAAGGAGGGAGAAAAGGAAAAAATGTAAGCAGAACATAGTTAACAAAACATAGAGGGCCAAGTCTGCATCTCTGTGTGTTTGCTAACTCCAGTTTTTTGAAAGATGTGACTCCACCCCCTGAGGAATCAGGATCTGTGATTAGCCAAGAATAAAAGAATTTTTGCTCACTGACATTGGTAAAGGTAAAGCAATCTGTTTTGAAGAACTGCTTTAAAGCACATATTGCTACTTTGATTATACAGATCTTAGGGGAAAGTGGGCTTTGTTCTAAGTCACATAGTTTTGTTCATTTCCTCCACATATTTTCACTTTCACATGAGTGCTGTCCTATGCAACTCCAGTGCCCAAACACATCTTAGAAATTGTGCCACATTTGTACCACTCTGATGGCACTTGGGGGTCAAAATTCACTCATCTAAAATTTTAGAGGAAAAACAAAACACTGATCCTGAGTTTTCTCTTCAGAGGGAGACGCCGTTTCCAGGGACAAGCTGATTCCTCCCCTTTGCGACAGGACGTGGCCAGAGGAGCACTGTCATCACTGGTAGTTTGCTTTCATGAGGAATTATTATTTACACATGCCACATCCAAATGACAACAGCGGCAAAGAGGATTGGCAATTGATCCTGCTTTAAATAGCTAATTTTCTAATGCAGGGAGGAGCGTTTTCGTGGCCATTTCCGTAACAAGATGTTCCATTCACTTTTGGCCCAGCTGCACAGCATCTTGATCTTGCCTTCCCTTGCCTTCCCTTGCCTTCCCTTGCCTTGCCTTGCCTTGCCTTGCCTTGCCTTCCCTTCCCTTCCCTTCCCTTCCCTTCCCACCTTCTGTCAACAAACATGTAAAAACAGAATTTTACCATGTCAGGAATTTTAGGCTTTTGAAACAGAGCTCACACACTTGACATTACCCAGCCTCAGGACAGAGCTGAGCTTTTGCCCAGATGGGAGGTCAGTCGTGATTTTTTACAGATGTTTTGGATCAAATCGTAGTGCTTAAAAGAAAAAAAAAAGAAAAAATCTCCAGACAGTTCAGAGCCATGATAAATAATTTAGAGAGTGGTTAGACAAATCATGTGAAAGAGCTCTAAGACTGGATCTTTTGGCTCCCTGATGGGGATACGTTTAAATTAAACAGCGAGTAAATAATGAGCCAAAGACCATCATGCTACTGGATAACAAATGCAGTTAAAGAGCTGGATTGAAAAGATGAGCGGATATTGAGTGCTTGCCATCATTTCCCTCTTCTGTCTTTTGGTCATGAGAAAGAAAAGGGAAAGTAAAGAATGGGCAGGGTCCTGGAGTTGTTCACTTCCTCTTTCCTGGTGAAGAAGCCATCAGAGATGAAGAAACAGAAGTAAAGCAGAAATTATTCATTCCCCTCCCCCCCCAGGGGAAAAAGGTAATAAACCAGTCACAAAGACAGGATAAAAGTCTCTACCTTGGGGAATGCAAAGCTGGTCTGTCAGAGTAAAATCTGCAAGAGCAGAGGGACAACAGAAGAACGCCCCCCTCCCCAGATTATGTATTTTGCCTTGTTACTGTTAGTTTGCGTTACTTAATATTTTAATTACAAAAAGCCCTGACACCAACTCTTTCAAATGTATTGTGGCAACTGAACAACTTAAAGAGCTGTTTCTCCTGCAAAGCTCCTCTGGGGCAGAAATTAATGCACTGCCACTTTTCAAATATTCCCAAGTCCAGACTAGAGGTAGAAGTGGCTACTCATTTTCCAAAGGACTAAGGAAAGGAGTGCACTAATTTATGTAGAATGAATTAAAAGCTGAAAGGAACCTGGATTTAATGGATGGGAAGTCTAATCGACAAACACTCTCCACTCAATATTACATAGCTTGGCAAAATCCCTAATATTGCTATTTAAATCTAAGGACTTTTGATGATGTACAGGCAGAAAGCCAGCAGAGCAGTGGATTCCCCATCCTCTTTCAGGAAGGACAGAAGACAGTCCGCTTCTTGAGAGACACATTTCTACTATGGACCATGAAGCAAGCCTCCTGCTAAAATCAACAGGAACTGTGATGATTAAGGACACTGGATCAGGCTCCACGTATGAGAAGTTTCCTGCTGCCCCTGCAAAGGTGAAGAGTAGTTGATGCTCAATAAAACCTCTCTCTCTGTAACAATATAAAAGCTACCGAGCGATGGCTGAACACAAGGGCTCATGCTTGGGACACCAGCTGCTTCCTGATGACTGCAGCTCATTTTGGCAGTGGGGCAGCAGTGCGGTGCCTATGCAGTTTGAGGCAGGATATAGATTATAAACATTGTTTCCCTGAGATCTTGCTGTGCACTGCTCAAAATTGTTTTCAAAGGCAGCTCAAATTAACCCTCCACCCACTCTCCGCTGAGGTTAGATCCAGCGATGTTTGACATAAAGACAACAAACAGCCTTTGGACTGGAGACCAGGGCCCAGACTCCTTCTCCCCCTTCCTCCAAGACTGTTTCCTTAAAAATACAACTACGCCGAGGCCTTTCCCGAGCCAAAGTGCAATAACTACGCTTTTATAATTCCCATTGGCGGTGTACGTGTGCCACCCAGGACGGAGCCTGGTTAGTTAAGAAATCCTACTGGCCTGCCTGTTGCACCAGGTGAGCAGCCAGCAAACAAAGAAAAGCAATGTCCATTCAACCCCTGCCAGCTCACGTGCTCCCAACTTTGATTGCTCGTGATTGCTTTGGGGCAAGGAAGGGAACATATCAGATCTCTGCCAATGGCAGGTCTAAGTTATTTGCAGACAGAAAGCTGCGCTTTTTCTCCTTCGATAACAAGTAGTAACACAAGCAACAGCAGAAGCTCCGAGCCTTGTTTCCCATGAGTGGTGTCCCCAGCTCAGCTCCCGTGCAGGGTCTCTAGCAAAGGGTGAATTTGCAGCCCAGCCTCCTCAGTGGTGGAAGCAGGAGAAAGAACTTGCACTGATGATTTCCTCAGAGCATGTAGGATTTACTGTCCATGAGCGCTGTACCTCTCTGCCTCGCCAGGCTAAAATTAGCTCATGGGGACAGCTTGGAAGGCATCTACTCACACACGCGCACAGGGCAATCGCACAAGCCTCGTTTTGTAGAAAACCTGGTCTGCATTCAGACGAACTTCTTGATGAGATTAATTTCAAGACTAGAGGATTCAAGCCACAGACTTTGGCAAGAACTAGAGAGGCCAGAAAACCTCAGCACCTTTTAGTGTTTCATTAGCAGCTGTCCTCCCAGTGGCACTTTACTTCAGGAAATTACACTCAGTTTATGGACAGGGAAACTGAGGAATGGCTTTCCCAAGAGACTTGTCGAACATCGATCACAACCCAAAACAAAAACACTGCAAGCACTCTCCTGCTCCGGGGCGTGAGGCACGGCTCACCAGCAGGGTGAAGGTCTCCCTCGCCAGCCATCAGACCACGGCATGGGGTGACGATGGCACAGGGCACTGGTGCACGGGGGCCATCATTGGGAAGCCTTCTGCCCAGGCAACTTCCCTTCTCTGCCCAGATGAGCTGTGTGGCCTGTGCGAGCACCAAAACAATAGTTTTTGCAGTGCCATAGTTATGTCTGAAAGGGTACCTGCGAGCACGGCATGGAGTGTCATTAGGCTGCTGGCTGGGCCCTGGAAGATGGATGTGTTGTTCACTTTTGTGCAGGCAGTTAACAGCACAGCTATTTGGTTACATGAATTTACAAGCTTAGCTGCCAAATAAAGGAGACCGCAGGTTAACAGCAAGGGGTGAAGGTGCTTGTAAAGGTGCAAGCTGAGCCCTGAACCAAGGTGATTACAGCTCACTGGGAGCTCCTGAAGCCCATTAGTGCCAGAGCAAGGAGCTGTCAAGATCCACAGATGAGCAGTTAAGTTTGCAAGCTCAGAGGTGACCACGTGCAGGGAAGGGAATTTGCTTTGCTCTCACATAGGCTCTCCCTTTTCTCTCTCCCTCACCAAACAGCCACCTGCAAACCAGCCCCAGGCTTCCCCCAGCAGGGACAAGGGACTCCCAGCCCATCTTCCCCTTGAATGCCACACTCCTACCTCCACCCCTGTGCCTCCCCAGCTCCATGGGCCACATCCCAATACTCGCCAGCACCTCTCAGGAGCCCTCACACCAGAAAGTACTGCTGATCCCCAACCTGGGCCAAGCCCTCAGCTGTGCAGAACTGCTGCATGCTTTGGAAAGCAACAGAAAATAGTTTTCCCTAATAGGCATCTTATTTCCTCACGCTGTCCTCTCTTCCAAAATAAATAAAGGTACTTCAAGGTGTCAGACAAGCCGTCGCACTTTAATTTCTCCCTTTGGCAAGTCTAGCCACTAATTCAGTCTTGTTATGGTTTTCCCACTAGGGACAAAATATATACTGAGCTTTGAAAACCCATTGTGTAGCAGCAATTGTTGCTGTAAGCCAGTGGCTGTTTTGCTTTGTTCAGCACTGTGTGCTTGTGTCTCCTGTGAGATATTGTTTTGTTAAGGCCTGCTATTGATTAACAGGGAGAGGAATTGAATTCCAAATGGGAGTAGCTGAAACGCTCCAAAATGCTGCATAAAAAATGCGGACATTTAAAATCATCTTAAAGACAGGTAGCTCTCCTAAACCAGATCCATTTTTCCCTCAGGCTGCACCTACCGCAGCGTTTCACCTCAGGGCAGTCTTGCAGTTCAGGCTCTGGAAAAGGGCTGCATCATCAGCCACACCTTTGGGGCTGATGGACATTGCTGAGCAATCTCGGGCTGCACCAGGGGTGACATCAAGCTCCAGGGCACTCTACAAGGAGCAGGTCTGGGCGTTTTTCCTGTCTCCTAATGCTGCCTTAGAGGCACCAGAGTCCCCAGTGTGGATACAGTAATAAGTAAATAGGCATAAAGGCATCCTAGGCTCCTACAGCTTCATCTTCTAAGCTGTACAAAGAGATTGATCATTCCCTGGTTGAGCATCAACTAGATTATCTTCATCTACAACAGAGGATTTTTACTGCTGTAACTACTGAGCCACACCAGAGTAACACAGCAGGGGATGCTCTGGCAGAGCAGCCGGTGCTGAGCACTGCCCCAGGGCAGGGGCTGAGCCCACACAGCTGCCGCCCCACCACAAGCAGTGGGGAGGGAGGGCAGGGGTCCCGTGGGGTGCCAGGCAGCAACGCTGCCACCGAGTCACACCTGCTTTTCTGCATCACCAACACCACACAGCATACGCCGCTACCCGTGCCCAAGCCACGGGCAATTGCCCCAACACGTCTTGGCCCCTCTCGGTGGCAGCAGCTGGACTCTGAGCTGCAGCACCGGGAGGCTTGTGGTGGTTTTGCAGTCTCCTGCTCCAGGCACTTGCCCATGTATTGTTTTAGCCCTATTTTGCAGAAACCTGCAGTAATGAGGAGATGCTGTAACACTGTTTTTCATCTGTCTGGGCAAAATTTATTTCACTGACCTTTGAAGTAATTTGGTGGGAGGGGGCGAAAGGAACCGAGGAGAGAAGGGGTAGGTTTCTAAATCCTCTTCAATCAGTTTCAGCATTTGCACTAGAATAATAATTGCAGGGTTGTAACATACTTTACACAACCTGCTAGGTGTAGTGGATCTACCATCCGGGAAAACCCGGTGTCATTTAATAAGAGGGAAATGCAAGACTGTACTGTAGGAGTTAGCCAGAGAGAGTTTGATATGGAATGGTATAATTCCTCTAGGATCTTCTGACCATCCCATAAAAATAATAGAGAAGAGTGGAACCCATATCAGGTTTGTTGTAGGATTTAATAGAAAACAGAGGTTTTCATAAGAGCTGACATGCCTCCTGCTGCTGACAGTCTTCAATCACAAAAAGTCTATTTGTGCCACTGTGCTGCAGGCAACTTATCAGAAGACACAATGGCAGAGGCAGACAGGAGGAACCAGGTCAGTCTTCCCACCTGCTGCTGGAGGAATGGCCACAAATAAATGCAACTGAGAAGCACAAGGGACCACAGCTCATGCCTCCACCACTGATTCCCATCCACTTTACCTTAAAGCCAATTAACCTTTGTCTTCAAGAGTTTCAGCTCATTTTGCACGTTACCATGTCAACATTTAAGTATGAACGATAGTAGTAGCACATCTGTAAGAACTCATCCTGGACTCCAGAGTTCTCAATAGCCACTAAGCCCACCACTAAAATCCCTAGTAGAGGAATATGGAGCTAAAATACTGCCCTAAAGCAGGTGGTCTGGAGGATGTGCTTCCTCAGGTGATATCCTGGCAGTGCTCCTGACATGAACAGCACTTTCCCAAGCTAGCTGTGCTTGGCCATGCAGCTCTCCCAGAGCAGCCACTTCTGAAAGACATGAACTCTGAGAGCTGAATAACACTATTGTACTCACAGTCTTAGATTTCAGCATCAAATAGAAACGCACCGGCAAAAATAGAGTAATGGTTACAAAATACAGGCACACTTGTTCGAAGTGTTGTTATCGGAGAGATTTCTGGAAAAAGGAGCTGAGCTTGGCAGAGACTGTCCTGCGTTTCAACTGAAGGAACACCAGCAGTGATGCACCCCACGGTGATGTGTGGCAGTGTTTGTGGAAATGAGGGTACAGGGTGGATCAAGAGCATATGCAGATTACAGCAGCCTCCGCGCTCATGTATACATCCCTGGCCCTGGCCTAGGCTGCCACGTAACCCTGTGCTGGACAGTGATCAAAGGGTTCAGCGTGAGCTGAGAAAGTCACACGGGGAGGAGGGGGAGCAGGGATCTCCAGCCTCCAGCCCGCTCTTTGTTCGGTTCGCTCACGAGTTTCCCAGTTGTGTTTGAACTCCCATCTCACACTCACCGGCGCTCAGCCACTGCCGGCGGTTTCAGGGAGATGAGCAATCAACCTTGACTTCACATTAACTTCAGCTGAATTACATTCGAGTCCTTTCCAGAAGAGCTTTTTAAAGCTTTTTGTTCAAGGGAGGGTGTAGACAGGAGGGGAAAAAAGGAGAAGAGACTGCAAACATGGGGGAGGGAATTAGATTAAAAAGAGCCTTTGGAGTTATTTCAATTAATCTGGGTACCGGACACCTCTGGAGAAAGGCTCCTCTTAGAGCTACTGAAGTAGAACAGAGCATTTCAGGGTCTCATTTTCACGTTGAAATAGCAGCAGCACAGCAAAAGCACTTTTCCTCCGATTCATTTATTTTCACGAATGCATAGGGCCGCACTCGATGCCATGTAACTCTCAGGAGCAGCTTACAAGTTTTACAGAAGCGTGCACCTGTGCCCTGGCAGAGGGGAGGCATGCAGGCACAGCGCCATTTTGAGCCCTCAGACACGGTGGTTTGAGAAGTGGAAACAAACGTTTAATCCTGGCACTAGTGAAAAACGGGGGCCTGCTGGTCATTCCTCACCTTGCTGGTTGTTGATGCTAGCTGGACGGTCAACGTCTTGAAGTACAGAGTATGAAACAGCACTTGAGTTAGAGGATCCATTTGTACTAGGCAGAGCTTTTGTAAGCTGCTTCCTTGATGAAGCAAGCCTGCTTATGCAGCTGCAAGAGCAGTGTGTTTGCTTTCAGCATTTCTGAACATTAAAAAAAAAACAAAAAACAAGGGAAAAAAACTCCAAAACAAAAACAAAAACCTAAAAGGCTACGATAGGGAAAATCCTTGCCTAAAGGTCTCATATTGCATCAGTGGCAGGACTAAGAGAATCCAACGTAGGCTACCTCTCAACTACAAATTTCCAGGCTTTCTTCAATCTTTATAATGCCAAGAAGATCCCTCAAAACCATCAGGCCAAGACCTGGAGAAGCTCACTGACTGGTTTGCTTGAGAAGACTCTTGCCATTTCTGTCTCGGGTAGTTCAGTCGTTTTAGCAGGAGAAGCTGAGTGACTGTGTACATTGGCCTAAGTATGTGCAGCAATATTTATTCACAAGAGCAACATGAAGCGGAGCAGCAAGAGGAGCAAGGCTGGCTGGGCAGCACAACGTACTGTAGGGAAGGTTGTAAAGGTAATGTGCCTGGGCCTATCTATTTCTGTTGCAAGCTAAGAGGCCAGGTTTCTGAAGCAGAAGCCCCTAATTGACAAGAGTATGTCCTGAAGGTTGGAAACAGATTGATGGCTGACACTGAATAAAAGCCTATTTCCTTTTGGCTCACAAGGGTTTGGTACTGTTGCTGATACTACAAATATCTGAGCCCAGTATCAGTGCATACGTAGCAGAGCGAATATTTGTTGGAAACAGAGCCTAAATTATTCATGAAGGCTTTACAATCTTGAATCCTTTAATTCCTTCACATCTCCAGTACAAAAGAAAACACCAATGTTCCCTACTTATAGATTTTGTAGAGCAAAATTGGCTTGACAGGTGAAACAAAAAAAATTAATTGTTAAGCATCAGCTACTGTACCTCCCCTGCTGAAATTAATAGAGCGGCTGCTTGAAACCAAAGCTGAGACAGAGCTTTCGAGGAAGCAGTGGACAAGTTTGTTTGCAGGTCCTTTGCAATCATCCATTCCAGCAATATTTGCATCTTCCTCCAAATACTCAGTGTGACTACAGACAGGACTCAAAGCCAGATGGGCTACAGGTTGGGTCCCCAGGTACTTGGCAATTCCCATCAATGCACGTTTGTTTTCTAGTTATTCCTTATATAAGAAGGAATCTGAGATAAATGCTTGTTGCCACTAGAAAAAGGAAAGGAGACCTGAGTTCTATAAACTGCTGTTCAGACTCCAAGTTCAATATCAAAGCACTTTATAATTACTAGTCAAGTGCAGGTCCTGCGGCCCATGACTTTTCAGCAGGAGCTCACAGATATCATTAAATGTTACAACGAGCTTTCTCACAGGCAGGAAAATTCACTGATGGACTGCTGGAGTCATCCTTCGTCTTCTCAAAGGGTGCTGTGGGAGCTTTCAGCTGGACAATATCTCTGTACACAAAGCAGAGAAATCCTAGTTTGGACGGAAATGCCTTCCACATGAAAACCTCTGTCTCGTCTTTCTTCAGAAGGCAATGGGCTACAGGAGGAAAATAAGTCCTTTGTCAAGAGCAACATCCAGGTCTTTCAACCAGGAGTGCATCTTACCACTGATTTCCACACGTTACTTCTCATTTTTCTGTATGGAAGATCCTCTGTCTGTTCCCAAAGGAGAGCTGGCTGCCTGGTATGGGAGGGCCACCAAAATGCACTGTATGCAAAGTTTCCCAGTAGACAGAGGAAACAAGGGGAAGAAGGAAAAATTTCTCCACTGACAAGTAATCTTACATGTTACTTGTAACAATGGGGAGTAAACAATATTCAGGCAGAAAGATGATTTTTCAAGCTGACAGAACCGCTTCCAAGCGTAGTGCCTAGCGGAGCCCCAGTTCAAGCGCACAGCGAGCGCTCGCGAGGCCCTTTTCACTTACAGTAGAATAGACGGGGCCAGACAGTCTGGCAGCCTCACAAAGGCACAATGAGCAGGAGCCCTCTCTCCCCATACGCGTATAAACACATGCACTCTACATTATTTCACAGCAACATGCCAAAGCAAACACCAAATCGACTGTAGTATTTCAGAGAGATGGCCAAAGCTCACAGATATTTTCCATGCGATCCCCTGGAACAATCCAGCGCTTTCATTAGCAGAAAGGTGGAAATATGCATAGTGGAGAAAAGAGAGATTAGTTTTAGAAAGGAACATAAACAGAAGCGGGTCTCAGTTTGGCCACAATTCACTCTGATCTCAGCAGAAGCAATGCCAAGGTTGAGCGCTAGGGTGCAGGATCAGGCCCTGCAACATGCAAGGCATCATGCTTTCTTTCCAGAGGAGGTTAGCTGACGGTCACAGCTCCTCAAAATCCTGTTGTCCTTGTCACAAACAGATTTTCTTGAAAGTGGCTGATGCATTCACATCCTTCTGCTCAGACACAATCTCTGGTTATAAAATAGCAACAAGGTTGAGGCAATTGGATAGAGGATAGCAGCCATGCTAGCCAGTCTTAGTGCAGTCGAAGTAAAGCAGCAGCAGGACCTGAAAAGCTGCAAGGTCCCATCGTGAACGGCTCAGGACACGCTGATCATCTTTGTAGGCCTACAATGGATCTCAGTGCCCAGTAGCAATGCGTGATGGGGCCAGTTAACAAATGGTTAGATTTCCACCCAAAAAATGGCAAAACAGCATAAGTGAAGTACTGTGCACCGGTGTTTAGTTGGGTGTCATCGTCCTTTGCAGTCTGTTTTTGCCAGGAACTTGGCGTGAAACCAGATTTCACAAATGGTCATCTTCAACGGCTATCCGTGGAGCCATGGAGTTGGGAGCTGTTTCTGGGGGGCTCTCAAAAACCAACTGTGAAGACTCAGCCTGAATAGTGCCTCTTTGAAACCCAGCACCAGCTGAAGCACTCCCTGCTGTTTGTTCGCACTATTGCACTATGCCTCAATTGCACCAAGATCAACTTTCATGGAACCGTGGGAGGAATTAACTTAAAAAGAGGTCAAAAAAAAACCAAACAAAAAAGGATTACTTTTAACATGAACTGATTCCCCTAATGATTTGCCATGTAGCCGTACCAGATCTTTGCTGGCACCACTGAGTTAACAGCACAGGAATGCAAGGCTATCATTGCTGCAAGGGAAATGCTCCTCAAATTGCATCCTAAGGAAAGCGAGGCTCCCTCGTCAGTAGACTGCTATGGTCCACTTTCAAATGGGAAACATCTGTCAGCTGGGTCTGTAGTTTCAACTGTCCAACCCATTCAAAACACTGAAATTAGTGATATTCAAGCTAAGTCAAGGACTTGAGCATCTGGCTGCTGTTAGGTTTCCCCACAGCTCTCTCTTCTCCAGGGCCAGATCCCACAGCCTCCCTTCACAGAGTAAGCGCTCCAGCTCTGGCCATTTGTGGAGGACCTCAAGATTTCCCAACTGAAATGTTATTTACTTAAAAACTCTCACTTAAAAACCTGTATTCACAAGACTCACAAGACTCTCATACCATTATAAAGTGAAACTCAGGGTATGTTTCCCAGAAGACTTGTGACTTTCATGTGAAACCACTATAAAGAAGATTTAATGGTTGCTGCAATAGGAATCTTATGCAACAAAGATAACTGCACCAGGCTCAGCCTCCAGCACACTAGGGCCATGCATAGGGTTTCACATGAAGGTCATGAGAAGCTTCCAATGTTTTAAAGTTTCAAAAGACATATCGTAATAGAGAAACAAAAGCAGGGACATCTTGCATTTGCCTGCTAACCCAAATGGATCTGATTTGCATGTATGGGATTCATTCAGCAAAAGCAAAGCTTGCAACAGCATATCGTTGGAGGTCCCTCCACATAGCATGGACCTCGCTGAAGGCAGGAGTGAAAACAAGACAGACTGAGAAACAGAAGATGGCAGGAGGCCTGCCTTTCCACCCTTGCTTTTCCAAAGTTAGCTCAAAGAATTAACTCAAAGGAGTTCATCTCCACCAACAGCTGGTAATTTGGGCTGACTAGCAAACCGCAGCTGACCAGGGGGATTCAGTGCAAGTCACCTTCTCCCAAAAGCAAATAAAATACAGAAGAGTAATGTCAATTTTAAATTAATATAGGTAGAAAAAGCACATCCTATCACTTCTTAATGCCATTCTACTTTACCTATGCCTAGTGCCCTAACTAATTTATCACTGTGTAAGCTCCATTTACTTTTGGTGTTTCTCCCCACGTGAATAATAAAGATAGATGAGTCATTTAAGTTTTATTTTTTACGTTCTGATTTTGAGAGGCAATTCAACTATGGCCCACAGAAGTTCATATTTCTCCATATTCAGTGGAGGAAGACTGAAGAAACCACTGAGACTGGCATAAGACACCCTCAGCAAAAGTTCACCTTTGCAAAGGCTATCCTCTACAGGCTTAAGTGCTATAACTTCTTTGTTGCAAATACAGCAAGGACAAGTTTTAATAAACTTATATATTAATTTGTCTGTTAATTTATTAATCTTTGTTTAATAAGCTTATCTATTAGTTTATTTTCATATTACATTTTCTAGGGGGAAAAGTCCTACTCTGTTCATAGACTTTCCATTTTTATATTTTAAATGCAATGTAAGATAAATTTTAAACCTAAGATTATTTCATGTGGCTCCTTAGTTTTCAGAAATCCTTCTTGTACCCATGTCTTCAAAACTGCATGGCACATGTTTCTTATAAGCTATGTAATAAGTACAGATCATTGAACACCTGAAAAAGGAAGAAATCATAAACTCAGAAAAGCCCGCATCTTAAAGTAATATACGAAATTCTGGTTACGTCCTTTCAAAAAGCATGCAGCAAAATGAGGAAGGGGACAGATGCAGGGATGAAAAGGATGGTCAGAGGAATGGGTCAACTTTCAGAAAAGGGGAGACTAAATAGGCCTTGGAAAAGGAGACAACAGAGCAGGATGAGGCAGACATCTCTACATTTATGAAATAGAAAAGGTGAACAGCTAACCATTATCCATTGCTTTTCTTAACACAAGAGCAGGAAGGTACTAAAAGAAATAATCAGGCAGAAAGTTGAAAAACAAGAACAAAAAGGTACTATTTTATAAAGCCACGTGACAACACTATGCAACGCACCACCACAGGATGTTGTGAAGCCCAAGACTGTCCAAAGGTTAAACAAAGTAACAGGAGAAAGGTCCCTTCAAGGCTGTTAGACAGGCACAAACATATCCCATGGCTCAGAACATCCCAAGCTGTGCAGGATGCAAGGATCAGAGCAGGTTATGGTGTGGCCGGCATTATTGTACACTTGCCCTGTTTCTCCTACTCCTTCCCTGAGCACTTGCTGTCGGCCACAGTTAGGCACAGGGGAGGGAAGACCCTGGGGACCTGAAAGGCCCTGCTCTTGCATTTTCCCTTCAAGATTAATCTGCTTGAGCCGGCACGCTCTGTCACTTAGCCAAGCTTCAGAGGTGACAGCATCAGGCAGGCTGAGAGGAAGCACCACAACACCTCTAAATGCTTCCAGGAAAAATGATCCCTCTTTCTTTATTATGCTATAGCTTGTCATATAATAGCAATAATCACAATTGCTTTGTTATATACTCAGAGCAGCTTTGGAGATTGATTAAATGCTTCGGCTTCCCTTCAGTTTTAATCAAACCCAGCAGCTGTTTATCGCTCAGAATACTTTAGATCAATAGAGCTCATTCCTTACTTATACCTTTAAAATAGTATGCTCTGTACCAGCTCCCTTGAAGCTGCAAGCAGTAATTACAATAAGTGATCATACTCTGTAGAGTTAAAAGTAAGTAGCTGTTATAAAATTGATAAAATCACTGCAGCCACTAACGTAAGACACTTTTGAAAGGTGGCCTTTCGTAGTTGCAAATTTCTCCCAAGTTCTTTGATAAAGGAGGGACTGCAAATGCTGTGAGAAAAATTCTTCTCAGACCATGCTGTCAGCTTGAACATAAGGACCACGAAACAGAGCAGGACACCAACCCCATCAACCACAGACCTGTCCTCCAAGAGCCCAGCAGCAGAGGAAAAGCCAAGGGTAAGGTTGCCAGGAAACCCTAAGCACAAATGAGAATACCTCAACTTAGATGGTAGCAGAACAACTAAAACCATCACTTTGAATGATTCTATGATATACACTTACGTTTTGTGACTGCGTTCAGCCAGCGGTTTCAGAGGCATTACATCAATAAAGCCTTAAGCATATTTTGTTTACATAAAAATAAGAAAAATCCTACTGAAGACAGTGGGAAAACTTCTACTGACTTCCACGAGCCCAGGACCTCACTCTCTGTGTTAATCATGGCAAGTTAAGTGAATGAAAGTTGAACTCCAGGCATAAAATCATCAAATCCAGATGAAACATACTGGAAAAGTCCATTTCATCACGCTGCCAGACAAGACAAGACAAACTCTTGGCTGGTGCCTTGAAAAGACAAATATTTGGATAGGAAAAGAAAGAGTGGGTAAAGCCGTTGCTTCTAAAATGATATGTTATGGAAAATCATTGCATCACCTTTACTAGCAGTTCACAGTTACTCATTAATTTTGCAAAATTGCAGCAGCTGCTACTCTCTGAAGTCTTCCGGAGCAGCAGAGTGTCTTGCCTGCTCATAAGGGGGCAAAAAGTGATGCCCAAGAGCACCACCACATGAAAAATAATGTTTACGTGGAAGGTGACAAGATTTGGTTCATTCTATACACAGCCAGGACCTGTGTTTGAAAGAGACAACATTAGGACTGGTTTTTCCACCCACAGCAGTACAGGTCATTTTCCCCAGCAGGAAAGACACTGTAAAGTGGTATGAATGTCACATTGTGTCAACAAATACATAGCACAGCAGGATTTAAGAACCCTTTAGGTGGGCTAGCCCTCAAAACCTCACCTGATCCCAGCACAGAAAAGGGAGAGGAGTGAGAAAATTGTCAGATCACTTTTGAAGCACTGCAAAATATGCCACATACTACATTTGCTTTGTTAGAGATTGAGGCATATTAAGTTAATGATCATTAAAATCCAATTAAGAGTGAGGGAAAAAACACTCTGGGTGCTTAGAAGGCCCCAGCCTTCCAGTCAATCAGGCAAGGGAAGGAGAAAGTGGATAAAATGAGATAAAGGCAGCCTGCCGTTATCGTTGCCGTTCAGAAGAGGAGGAACACTGGATAATGGACTAGATTATCCTAGGGGTCTTTTCCAACCTTAATGATTCTATGATAATCTAGAGCTTTTCCACTTTATTTTGTTTTGCTGGTTTTTTCGGACCTCTCTGGGATTTCAGCTGTTAAAAAAAGGAGGGAGATGGGGGAAGACAGGCTCTTCAAGTTATTTTATGAACCCAGCTAACGCTTCACACGTTTCAATTTCTGCCACTCTGTGTTCCTTTTCACAGCGCTAACCACTTCAAAGCATCTTGCAGGGGAGAAGCTACCAGAGAAAACAGTTTTGGATGCTCCTTGTTTATTATATGCAGATCAAGCAGTTCTTATTAACTCAGTTTCTGTTCTTCCTTCATAGGTAGCAGTGCTGTGATATTATTTGCAAGCAGCCAAGGTAATTACCATCCAGCAGGGTCCAATTGTTTTCAATTAAAAGCTTGACTGAAGTCTTTAGTTTTTAATACCATTGTGACCATCTGCTTTCACTGAAGATCATCAGCAAAGGCACAGGCCTCATTCTAATGCTGCTTAATTATATGGAGGAACTTTTTTTTTTTTTGGTC
>VYZW01010358.1:46597-58051 GCA_013401315.1 Balaeniceps rex
ATATGTAGGAACTTTTTTTTTTTTTGGTCAGAGATTCATTTTTCCCTGCTAAAGAAATGGGCAGCAAAGGGGCTGCCTCGCTTTGCTAATAGCCTGCAGCAAGATGGAGTATCCGGGAGGATCATTACCTTCCTGGGAGATCCAGCTGTTATCACACTGACAAAAAGATCCAGGGGACCAACAGGAGAAAGCAGTTAACCTCAGCCGCCTTCCTCTCTGTTCAGTCACTTACCTCCTTTTTCTTCCAGCGAATCTGAAAAGGCAACAAGGAAGAGGGGTTCATCTAAAAACAGGCAGTACCATCCTCCCTTGCTGATTACACTTTTGGACTCCGTTCCAGGCCAGCAATGCAGGCAGGCTCTCCCGCCTGGGCACCCACTCCCTCCTCCCTGCATGTGCAGTGAATCTTTTGCAGTCCTGTATCACCTCAGATCTGAGGATCTCCGAATCCCTTACAAGCATTCATTAAGCCCCGCACAATCCTCAGGATAAGTAAGTAAATATAAGTTTCCAGATGGGGAAATTAGGGCAGCAAGAGGTTAAGTGACTAGCCTGAGGCCAAACAATAAATAAGTGGCAGAATGAGCATGGGGATCTGCAAAGTCCCAGGTTTACCGCAAGTCTCTTGAGTGCTCGGCTCCAGAAAAGGAAAAAGCAACACCCCAGCCCTCAAATCCTTAGGACACTTAATTCATTTACCACAGCTCTGCTTTATATGTGCCAGTGCTAATAAGCATGACTCTTAACATCTCCAACTGTACTGTGCAGAGAAAGGCATTTTGTAGGTTTAATGCAGGAACCGCTGTCTCAAGGCAGGAAAGCATGCTTGATATTGCTCCATACCATCGAGCCAGGCAGGCACACAGCTTCCTTATGGGTGCCTGCTGCCACTTCTGTTACACATTACTATTTCCAATGATCAGCCCCCCCAGAGGCAGGTACTTTGCCAAGTACCAGTTAAAGAGGAAGAATATGTGGTACAACACTGTCAAAGCTGGGGAGATGAACTGCACTGCTCTAGTGGCAGTTTGAAGCCCTGAAACAAGAAGCCAGCAACCTTTCCATCTTCTTGGTCAGCCACGTAGTTGCACCCCTCTCTCGGGTAAATACCACAACCATTCATCTTAAACTTAAATCCCTGCTCCTCACTAATCTTTGGAGAGACAGAAAGTTGTGTTTCACCCTTGCACCTGGGGGTGCCTCTCTCCTCAACACACATCTTCACTCAACGCAGTGTGTTAGACCCACAATAACGCTCCCTCCCAAAGGTCAGCAATCCTGCTCTGAACTGGTACGTCACACTGGAACGCTGAATCTACATCAAGACTGTTATACACCTGAGCCCAGGTCCTTTATGCTATATTGAGACCTCTACAGCTCCTATACAGCAAAGGCATTGAAACTGGATTCTGAGGCTTGGGAGATAATTACTTCAGAAAGTGTTGTAAATGACTTCAGTATTTTGAAAGGCTTCAGGTGTTGCTGTTCAACTACCTTCAGCTATTGCAAATGTAATGCAATTTGTTTCCATACAGATTTCCTTTAAAGCTGCGTCTAGTATGTGTCCTAAATACATAACTACACACCAGAGTATAATGGCTCATTCGAGTTTATTTTGTAAACCAGTATGCATTTTAAAAGCAAATTCTGAAGGAATATGCAGCAACAAACATGCAGCGCACATTCTGGAAGATGTTTTTCTTATACTTTCACTCCTAAGAATCTCCCAAAGGCCTATTCCTGCCAGAGAAACAGACAAGAAAAAGTGAGGAGAAATAAACCCTTTCTTTAAGAATTACCTTGAAGGAAACTTAATGACCCTGTTAAGAAAATAGTCCAGTAAACACATTTTTGGCATGGGTGTCCTGTGAATTGGATGGCCTAGGAAATCGGTAATAAAATTTTGCATCTTTTTCTTCCTGCCTTTGAAACTAATCTGTGTTCATAGCAAATCAGCTCTTACAGAGCTATGTGTGCACTGCAAGCATTATAGAGAAAATTCTGTCCTTTTCCAAACGACTCTCTATAATTCCCCAAAAAGTCAGTTTCCAGTTAAAAGTCCTACAATGACAGGAGCAATAATGCATCGAGGCATGCAAGCAAAAGATTTAAACAGCACTCGGACCAATGGGAGTCACCTGAGGTTGATCTCTTCAGAATATTTCAGACAACCACTCTCACTTAAGTTATTAGTAGTTCAACACGCTGCTTTATTCACCAGTTCTAGCTAAAAATATTTGGACTCTCTTCCTTCTTTTGTAACTCCATGAGTTGCTGTAAGACAAGGAGCTGCCTTTGGACATGACCAGCAGTGCCTTTCCTTACATCTTCTCAGCAAGCTCCCAATACCATGAAGAGCACTAGGTTCATCGTGCTTAATTGGAAGCATTTAAAATTGAGATGCTGAAATCAGGTACCATCTGCATCAGGAACCAGGCACTTCCAAAGGGCACCTAAGGTCTAAATCTCCCTTCAGAAACATTTCTCTTTGTCCATCAACTACAGAGGCAATTTAGCACAAACAAGCTCCTAATCTGGCACCTGAGTTAATTGCTTAAAGAAAAATAAAAATTAATCAATTCTGCCTCTTTGAAACTACTTGTTAGCTATATTTAAGCAGAGGAGCTACTGGATGTAAGAAGTTCTCTGTTTTAAAGGTGAAAAGGAGAGAAACTCCTTGCTTTCTACCTTATGGTCATTGTGCATGTAAGTAGGTGAGGAAAAGAAGACTTGAGATATCATGAGTCTGGGCCCCAGTGAGCAAAGCCAACGGTGTAGACTGTGGGAATCCATTTAGGGAAAGGGGCAGGGGGCTGTAGATAAGGCAAATATCAGAGTCTTTGTGCAAATAACAAGGACTTGTTCTGCTTTNGTTCCTCTCTGGAGGTTTTTAAGTTCTGAGACTTGATGGTTCCGCGTAGCTGAAAAGAAGACTTGAGATATCATGAGTCTGGGCCCCAGTGAGCAAAGCCAACGGTGTAGACTGTGGGAATCCATTTAGGGAAAGGGGCAGGGGGCTGTAGATAAGGCAAATATCAGAGTCTTTGTGCAAATAACAAGGACTTGTTCTGCTTTGGTATCTGACGATGACTCTACGGCATCCTTCACAGCAATAAATAAATTAACCCACACTGTCATGCAGGGAGGTTTTGTCCGTCTTTGTAGAGGGGACCAAAACAAGCACGGAAGGCAGCCCAGGTTTGGCAAAGGCAGGAGGAGGAGCTTGAACTTCATTCTGGCTAAATATGAGATTACACTACCAAATTTTACGTGCAAAGTATACAGTTCATCCCACTTACTCTCTCTTTATGGGCCTGTAACCTATGCACCTATACTGTACAGAAATGTGCTTTCCTCCCCACATGGTGCCACGTACCAGTGAGAGACAAGGTGCGCACATAAACATCCATGAAGTATAGCTATAGGTTTCTCAGTTTGTTTCTGGAAGTGCAGATAAGTCTGAGGGAGGCTGACATGGAAAGAGACAACAGTGTTTGGATGGAAAGTAGTAATCTCTTCCTTATCAAGTGAGATAATCCAATTTTCCCTACTATTTTCAATCTGACTAAAGTAAAAAACCCAAATGTCATTTTTCTTTCTCTTTGCTCTCTTGATTAATTCAATAAAAAGCCTAGAGAATTTTTAAGTGAAAGTATATGGAAAATTACTCACGGCCCTGGGATTTGTCTGGAAGGTCTGCAGCACCTCCATGCTGGAGCTCCAGAGTAAGGAAAGCTTCATTCATTTGCCTTTTTCCAAGTTTCACATTCACTGAATCCAGATGGGATCTGAATTTTCAGTATATGTATTTGAGGTCAAAGAGCTGCAATATTAGTGTTCAGATTTTACCGTACTTTTTCAGACCTGAGGAAAAACAAGATTTCCAAGCGCATCTGCATCATAACAACTCTATTTAATCTCATAGTCTGTTCTCTTTAGATCTAATAACACTGCAGTTCAAGTCAGAGGCAGCTGAGCCTAATGAGGTGGATCAGTGGAAAAGGACCCTTCGGCCTCAAGACACAAGAGGCGAGCCTCACCAGTCAGTGCTAGGGGGGAGGCTGGTTGCTCTTTTAGGTCTTTCCGGATGATCTCTGTTTTGGTTTCCTGACTTCTTTTACCTCTTCCCCCTAAGTCATCCCCCCCCACACTTTTATAGAAACTAGCATCTTGCACTTTGTACATTTTCTTCTGCATAAAAGGAAAAGCTCCCTCATTTTTTCCACTGTCCCTATACCTTCTTAGAGCACCCAGACAGCTTAAAGACATAGATGTAGAGTCTGAGTATCAAGAATCTATGTGAAAAACAATATTATCAGAGGATCACTCTGAAAACCTGTATTTCAGTGAGCTTTGTGCCATTCCCTGAATAACACCCTCAGATCTCATGTACTGTCTTATAATTATGAAAAGTATAACTTGGTATATAGCATGCACTATGTCAGCTTTGATTATGCCAGAAGAGAAAGACATGGGATAGAGAGAGAGAATAAAGCAAGAATGATGGCTGTCTACTGGCTTATCAATTTACATCTCTCTACAGTGAATCTAAGTCCTTTGTGCTGTCAGTCATGCACTCCTACGGCAGTGATTGCTGGAATATGAAAATCTCGGCTTTGAGATCCATTTGTACAGTCACATATTTGCACAGCCTTTCTGGGTTTGTTGCTTCAGTGGCTGCAGCGTCCCCTGTCAGCATGGGACCCGTGATTCGGGGCTTGATGTTTCCCCCTACTATGCAGCTTATGTGCAACAGTTCATACCAACACTCTCTGAATCACCAGCCCTCTGGTTCAAATTACAAAGGAAAATGGAAAAAACCGTCAGGAAACTGTAAAGGTAACAAACAATCATGTGTTAGGTGACATATTTCAGGCCTATAAATCCCAATAATATGTTGTGATTGTGGCTAAAAATAACACACCTCCTCATCAAAAATTTACTGGGACATAAATAGCTGCCTAGCCAACACCATGCTCTTGAACACATTAACAGCAACTGCATGTTTTCAGCATTCAGAAATGGCACACTGGAAATTAATGAAGACAAGAAGACGTGAACAAAAACCATCTCACTGCTGCAGTCGCCTCTGTAGCAACTGTCAGCAGCAAAGAGCAGCTTCCTGGAAATTTCAGAGGCGTGGTGTTCAGAAAACAAAAATCATACTTGTTACTGGCACAACATGTGTTTATGCACACACACACACACTCTACAACTAAATTTCCTATGAGCTGAGTGGTAATTTAGGGCCTCACTCTTCCCAAGATCTCTCCCTTCAGGACCCACAGCCACGAGTGGGTCAGTGAGGATTCTTCCTGTTGTAAAATTCAAACAGTGGTAGAACAGCATTTTTTCAAACTTTTTATGCACCCAGTGGGGGAAAACACTCCACCATGTAAAATTTCCCACAGGACCACAGGTAACCGGCAAAGAGGAAAAGAAGAATAGAAAACCACCCTCGCCCTAGGAACTGCCCTCAGCTATTCCCCTAACATGGAGTAAGCATTAAAATTTGTAGCAAAGTACAACCCTCATCTAAATACTGGAATACAATTTGCCAGTGGGTTAAGAATTGTGATATGAGGAAAACAAAAGCCACTGGAAAATATGGCAGGATAATAAATGACTGCTGATTTCCTGAACTTACGTAAGTTGATCAGAATCCCTTAGAAATCTCTCCAAACAATGTTTCTGTCTTAGAATTCTCTGCATTAAAAACCAGAAAACTGTCATATTCATGCACTCGACTTTCAAGCTGCATTCCATAAGGCAAGTACAATTCTTCCAGATCAGCAAATCTGTACAATATGGCAGTGTTTGGTTCCCACGCTGAATAAAACATGGTCTGTCCTATCCGATCCATTTATTAGACTCGGCATTATTTTCTCACTATAAACATTCCTAATAGCTTTGGACTATTTTCATCATGAAGTAACAAGAAGAGCACGAAACCACTACTGTCTTTAAAATAAACACATACGTTATGTTTTGAGGTTTTTGCTTCTGTGTTGAGGCTGAAGCCTCCTAATGGCTGGCACTTCATGGGGCTTCTACCGCAGAAGGTTATATACTCCTTGCCATTTCATAAAATCACAAAATTCCTGTGTCTGGGAGGAAGGGGTATTACAAGCAAGTAAATGACAACAGAGAGAGCAGAAGGACAACATTTTCATAATTTACCTTTAATTTTAACCAGAAATGATATTTGAGTCCTGGAGTTTAATTTGAACGAGTAAGGATCCTTATTTGGGCAACAGAAAGTTCCCAGCAACAAACACCATTTTGTGGCATTTGTTACTGGTAATAAATAACCCAAAATAGTATTTGCTATTTTTTCAGCTCCTTAGACATCCATGTTACATCCACTCGAAGCCAGTCTCCCCTATGGCAAGACCATCACCTTCTGCACCATCTGGAGGAACAGCGCTGGGATTAATCTGAGGTCCGCTGGCATTGGTAGCCGGTTGCTGACAGTGGCTGACTGAGGATGTCCAGGAAGTAGTAAAAGAACAAAGAAAGCCCACAGTGAGCCACAGTTATGGCCTTGCATTTCCCTTCCATATCTGTGTGCCACTTGAACCAGCCTGAATTTTCATTTTAAGCTGCCGCCTGCTAAAATTGCCTTAGCGAGTCAAAGACAGAGCCCAGAACACAGCACAGTGAATATCCAGTCTTGAGTTTTAACTACCTGGTCTTGCCAATCTTGCCAAAAGCCTGAAGATGTATCTGTGCCCATAACACCAGAAAATCCATTAAAACGCTATTCAGTCTTTCACCTATTTCTTGTTCTTTCACCTCTGAGACACGTTTTTGCATGAGAAGTACTTGAATGACAGCCCTAGCAGCAGCCTATCACACCAGAATAATAAAGGATTAATTACCTCCATCATCAGCACTCCATTATTATTTGTAGCATCAAGCGCCTGCTCTTTTCTTGTGAGCTACAAACGCCTGGGAACACAGAAAAGAAGACACTGTGCATTAATTCAACAAGTCTTCTAGCCTGCACCTGCGTTTAATTAGTTACTCTCAAATCAGACCTGCAGAGCCAGAAGCTGCAAGTGAGAGCACCGCTGACTGCTGGCCTGGCTGGGCTGCCGGCGTAATTAATTGCATTCTTACCGCAGCTCTGTTCCCTGCGCAAACAAAAGTTAATCATTTACTGGGAAAGTCTGAGCTGATGCTTCTCCACCATCTGAGCCAGGGCATAGAACATTTCAAGAACAGCATCCCCCCCTTTCGTATTTACTGCTTGCCTCCCAAAATGACGTGCTGACCACCTCAGTGCTGTGGGAAACCTACACGGAGGCAGGGAGTGAGAAGGCATAAAGGGAAAAAACAGAAGTGAAAATCTGAACTAGAGAAGTGCTGACCACAGAAAACCACCACTCAGTAGCTGTCCCGAAAACAAAGGCTTGTTCAGGCAGAGGTCTGGCAAAATGACAGCTAATAACCTGGCTGTGTTGGCATTCCTCTAGCCCTCGACGTTACAGTGTTCGTGTAAGCTTCAAGCTATTCATACATATTAATGACTGTATCCTCAAAGCACTCTTTTGGAAAGAGGAAAGCAACATTATTGCCATTCAATACATGACAAAGAGAGTGGCTAAGGGTCTTCTCCAAAGTTTCCACAGAAACCAGCAGAAAAGCAAGGTCCACTGCACCTTGGCGTGGCTGCTGTTCTCAGCACAAGAATGTCCCTCTTTGCTGGCGGCTCAGGTGACCACGGGCTACACCTCACCAGGGCGCTGGCAAAAAGACGGTGCAGAAGCAGAGGTTTAGGCATGGAGCTGATACCTCTGAAAGAAGCGGGACCTGTGAAGTGTGTCTGAATGGAGAGGGCAGGGTACAGGTCTGAGCAGGAGACTTGCACTCCCATTGCTGCAAAGGAGTGGGTGGGTTATTGTTCACAGCTCCACTTCTTCTCCTCCTTCCTCCAAAGATGGCCAGCACCGTTTCCAGGCAGTATTCGTGGGGCTGGAGCCAGGACAGGAGGGAGAAGAATGGCAGAGCTCAGCAAGCCTGGGAACAAGGAGACATTTCCTTTCCCTACTTGCTGGAATAACCCTCTGGGGTGATGTGAACTTTCTTCCATATGAATAAACCACGAACGGACTGTTTGTTTGCGAAGAGGGGATAGGGACTCAACCAACAACAACGTTTAAAGCTTTTCAAATATACAGTTTAGAAATTATGGGCTTTCTTTTTAAATCTTTTTATTTCACTTTTTGAGAACAGCCTGGTACATCTCTTTTTAAAATTAATGGCATATACTTGATCAAAAATGCTAAAATGCTGGTTCCAGCAAATTACACAGATAATTAAGCCTAATTTCAATAATGCTGTGGAACACTACTAATAAATCTCTGAGCTCTTGCGTTCCTTGAATATACACAAGCTACTTCACGAACACCAAATTCCACCCTCACAGCTCCTTTTCTGTCGAGCTTTGGCAACCCCGAGCTAAATTCTGCTGTCAGTTATATCCCTGTAAGTCTGGAGCAATTGCTTGTCCTCAGTGGCATAACTCAAGATTACAGCTGTGTAAATGAGCATGGAATGTAGCTTGAAACGTTGTAAATCTGACCTTCAGCTTGCTTCCATGAAAGGGGAAAACCCAGGAACTTGTTTTCTCATCCAGTAAGCTTCTTGAAAAGCTACCCTGCATAAATATTATGATTTCAGTCATAGATATAGCAGTATTAAAATGGAGTTAAAACTGCCCAGTATCTAGGTCTACTGGGAGGGTGCAAGATGCTGAGTGTTATATTTATGAGTTACTACAAGCAACGCTTTTTTTTAATTGCTGATGTGCACTTTGGCCCCCTACTATGGCACATCAAAACCTTCAGCTTAGTCTTGGTTAATAGGTCGCCGTCTGACCTCGAGATAATGCAACATTTCATCGCCAGCAGTGCTTGAATGTTGATCATCCAACCTCTGTGGATGGGCTGGGTCTATTGTTTTGGGGGAGCTCAGGGGGTGTGCGCCTCCTGGACCACCGGAGAGTGTGTGACCCCTGCGGACCTGGGCGTTACTGCTGCCCCTGCTGAGCTGTTAGCTCTCTGCTCCCCAAAAAGATGACCCAAGGTATTTGGGGCCACGTCTTCACGTGGGGATGGAGAGATTCAGTCCTAGTGCTCCCCTGTGCTATGGGGTTTTGCACTGGCTCAGCAGCACTTTTGCCTGTACTTTCAAAGTACCTGCGAGCAGAGGGGGAGCAGGGAAGTGAAATCTCACTTGTTGCCCCGACTCCTCATGATAAGCAGGCCCAGCAAGTAAGAAAAACACTCTCACAGCCCTGAGTACATTCCCAGACTCCTTTTAGCCACCATTTCTCTGTAGGGTATTGTAGAAGACTTGTCAAATGGAGGGTATCATAACACGCTTACCAAACTGAGTTAGAAGGGAGAATATCACAAAAAACAGGCTTCTAAACAAAACACCAAAAAGGAAAGAGAAAATAATAATTTCAGTGTCTTTTGTTTGTAGAAGCACAAGTGAAATAATTTATGATTTTTTTAACAACTGTTTTTGGAGAAAACATCATTTGCCAAAAGTGCAGTTCAATCCTTGCAGGGTTGCCATTTGCAGTTACAGAGGCACATCTTAGTTATTACTTATATACACAGCTGAAGCATTAGCTAGATTCAGGCTAGAAAAAACACAAAAATGCTGCACAATAAGTGCTCCTATACATGCTGATTTTGATCATCAGACTATCCGAATCTCTTTGCCCTGTCCTGATATGTCCACGTAAGATTCAGAAATCTCTATTAGTCCACTAAGTATAACAAATTACTGGCCTATACATTCAGGAATTTTATCTGCCCAAAGAATAAAATAATGGCTCTGTACTACAGCACACAGCTGGACGAAGCTGGACAAAGATGCACATATCTGTGGCAGCAAGGATATTTGTCAATGGAAGAAAAGCTTGCAGAGGATATGCCAGCATTTTATTCGCTTCTAGACTGCATTATCAATCTCTGGCATTACCCAAAATTAAAAGTCACTGCATTTATGCAAAATACTTTAAAACAAGCAGCATCTCATCTTCATTTCTAACTTTCTTAAAGCATAATTTGATGCATTACCATAAATGAATGAAAGAGCCACGAAATCTCATCAAAATGTGAAGGGAGACTGGATCCAAGTACGACGGCCTGTAATTCACCTGCCACTGGGGGGCTGTTTTTAAAACATGGACCAAACTCACTTTGTGCTGATTGCTATTTTAACCACTTTAAATATTTTAAAATAACATTTCCATTTTTCTTTCTATATTAAGGAGTGAATGTGCTTTCCATTTCAATTCCCAAACTGAAAAAGCAATAGAACAGTGTTTGAAGAAGCCATTTCACATACATGTCCACACAGACATATACCTGGAGGTAGCAGAGGGGGCAATGTTCTTGACTAGCACCATCAACAGATCAACAGTCTACTAGAAAACTCTGGCAGGTCAGCTAAGGACCTATATCAATGATGAGAAATAAGAGGGAATTTCTCTTTACTTAACCATGAAAACAGCTTCCGTGAAAAAGTCTTCATAGCGGCTGGTTTGTTTTGGAACTCTGTGGGATCTGCAATTCATTCTGCAAAAGGGGGCTGCTTCTGTGGAATTGGAACAAAATTACCCACAGGTAGTTAAACTAAATAATCATTAGTAAAACTACCTAGATTTAATTTGTTCTTTTTTCCCCCTCCCCTGCTTTCCACTAGTTTATCACTTCTTCAGAGTTTGTCTTGAGCTAAATGTCACTGCAAACTGATGTGCTGGGTGCAGACTAATAAATTTCATCCAAGACCTTTTGAGTTACAGGTCATTTAATATAGTAACTGTGGGCAAGCTGGGCCCCCATTGTGCTCCCACTAATGTCAATGAGTATTTCTTGCCCGTGAATTCAGAAATGGATACCATCCCTGGCTGTGACAGATTGCTCCTAATCTAGATTTGTCACACACTGCCACTGTCTGTACCTCATTTTCTGGGTGCCCATCTTCAGGCATCCAAAGATTAATTTGCAGAGTAGGCAGGTGCTGTTGGAAGCAGAGGGAAGACGATCTCTGCTTTGCGTGCAGAGACTCTTGCCATTTGGATGCAGTTGCTGTCCTTCAGGCACAGCCCTTGCAAAGGACTCTTCCCTTCTTCCATCCTAAATGTGGGCGAGTAAATGCAGGTGCAAAGGGGAGAGCTTATCTGGTTATTGCTTTGTGTCTGCAGCAGAGCGGCAATAGTCCAGGGAAGCAGAGAACATAAAAAAAGGAAACAAGAACTGGGAATTTATGCCCAGGACAGACCAAAAAAAAGACATTTTGTGTTAGTGCTGGGAGAAATCTGGGTGCAAAGACACTGTCATTTGCTCTTTGGTTCTGGCTGTGGTCAGGATTTGTAGGTTTTTGTAAAGAAGCCCATCCTGCATAAAAAAAAAAAAAAAAAACCAAAAAAAA